>CM067062.1:14473663-14636163 GCA_033980235.1 Diadema setosum
TGCATAAATATGAGGGAAATAGTAAAATTTTGAAGTGTTGCACTTGACCTTTGACCCCTGACCTTTGACCCCATGAACCCTACATTCTCTAGATAATCACTTCCAGTCAGTACATGTATATACTATGTTCCATGAAGATACCTTGAACAATTTTCCAAGGAACGGAGAAAAAAAAGAAGTTTTGATATTTTTACTTGACCTTTTGACCTTTGACCTTTGACCTCATGATCCAAACTTTCACCAGCGATTCTTAATTGGGTAATACATGTATACACTAAGTTTCAAGAAAATATCTTCAGGCATTCAATAGATATGGCGAAAATAGTGAAATTTCATGTATTTGACCCTGACCTTTTGACCTTTGACCTTTGACCTCATGACGCAAACTTTCACCAGAGAATCTTAATTGGGTAATACATGTATACACTAAGTTTCAAGAAAATATCTTCAGGCATTCAATAGATATGGTGGAAAAAGTGAAATTTTATGTATTTGACCTTGACCTTTTGACCTTTGACCTTGAGCATGTGCACCCAAAAGTTGATAGGCACAACTTCACCCCCTAATACACATACATGCCAAGTTTCATTAGGATACCTCAAAAGGTTTTGGTAGTTACCCTGTCCACAAAATTCATTACGGACGGACGGAAGGACGGACGGAAGGACGGACGGACGGAAGGACGGACGGACGGAAGGACGGAAGGACGGACGGACGGAAGGACGGACGGACGGACAGACGGACGGACGGACGGACAACCCGAAAACATAATGCCTCCGGCACCACTTCGTGGCGGAGGCATAAAAATGAAAGAAAAAGGAGAAAAAGCCCAATTTTGAAGAGCATAAAATCATACCCATGTACACTACACTATTTCTGACATTTCTTTTTAGTAAAGTCACAATGTGGAGATTGGAGATACCAAAGAGCTTCATACTCTTTTGTCTCTATTCATGTGATGTGACTTAAAATATTAACTCTTCAAATAGTTTTAATTGAGATTGGGGATTCAGATGAACCTTTTGCTAGATGACTAGAAATCACTTATGAAATATGCAAGGGGAAAAATTCTAAGAGGAAAAGGCTGCATTTATCATCTTTCCCCTGTTGAAACGGCTTTCAAAAGCCGTTTCCAAAGCCCTTTAGAAACGGCTTTCAAAATAGTTGCGTTTATCAACTCTTCGTGAACACGATAACTGGCCTGTCACTACACAGCTGCATTGCACAATTCGACCCGAGGAGAAGAGGTCATATAAGGCGTGCATGGTTCATATTAAAGTGCAGTACAAAGCCGTTTCAAAACAGCTTTGCATTTATCTCGCTTCAAAAGGCTTCTAGAAACAGGTTTCTGGAAACCTGTTTAGGAAACCTTTTTCGGAAGGCACAAATTTGCAGCTTTCGAAAAGGCTTTCCGAAAAGGCTTTCAAAACAGCTTTGCGTTTGTCATCTCGTAAAAATTCCCTGGAAGCCGTTTGGAAAACTTGTTTCTGCTGAGAAAAAGAGTTGATAAACGCACTTGTAGAGCATGTCAGGAATCTCTTCCCTCCAAGTTCTGTCTATTGTGTTCACACATTACATGTATATCCAGTTCCAAGAGCATCCAAGTGCTAAACTTGGAAGAATCAGACTCATGACATGCTTTACAATAATCCTCATTTCTCTGTGACCACTTAACCAAATTGAATGGGGTTTTCTGCAAAATAGAGCTAAGATGTTGTGTTTCACGACCCTGAATTAGCATTTAGATGGTCTAATCATATTGGGTGTTATCAATGCGAAAATCTGTTGTAATTTTTTTGGGGGACACACTGTACAATCCCTTTTGTAAAAACATGTAAAACATTTACAAAGTTGGTAGATTGAAGTGTGATATCAATTTCTCTTAAAATGATCATAATACAAGAATGTATCCCAGGTCTTTTTTTAAAGGTCTGTGAACAACAGAGACAGTTTCTGAGGTTTTAAAGAATTCCTCATTTACACATGAATTTTCATTACATCATGCCAATACAACACAGTGGGACCTATACCGTGTTAATGTGAGGTCCGAGGATAGACACCACAGTGAAAGTTGCAGTGCCCAGTATCTCTAGGATGAAAACTTTGCTATCTTTCACTGTAGAGTATTTGCACACTTTGGATAAACCTCCATGAGTTGAGTTTACAGGCAACACTTACTTGTACGATGCAGCTCAAGAAGAATTGCGAATCCAAAAGTCAGCAGCAACATTGAACAGAAATAAGAGAACTGGAGTCTCGCTCTCACCCAAGTATCGCAAGTTCATCTTTCACACATTTTTGCAGAATGAAAGAAGAATGACGTAAACTTGGGGAGCTATGGGGGACCTCCTGGGGGCCATAGTGTCCATTTGTACATGAATAAGGGCTAACTGGCAATAAAAACCTGTCAAGTTTGTAGAAAAATTGACCACGGTGATGTGCTTTCAAAAAGACGACAAAAACGTGAAAATTGGATCCTAATTTGGTCCTGGCCCAAGGGGGCCACCCCTGGAAGTATAAGTTTCACTTACTAAATGTACATTGTATTTACTCCTGAGTATTTCTGCTTTTAAAGTTCCTAAAGGCAATCTTTCTTTTAAGATTCATAAATTTGGGTCCCAAGTTGGGCTTGGTGCCAATTTGTTCATCCTAGAGGTGAGCAAAAATCTCTGCCAAGTTTGTTGAAAATTTGACCATGCATAGACAAAAAGAAAAAAGAAGAAAATGTGACAATTGGGCAACAACTTGGTCCTCCCCCTATAAACAAAACAAAACAAAAAATCCTATTACCTGAAGAGATCTAGAGATGTTATCACCTGATAAGATTTAGAGATACTAGCTATATCTGTCAAGTTTGATGAAAATCTGCCATCCTTACAGCAGGGCTCCACACTAACTTTTATTTTTGGTGGCCCAAAGGCAAACATCCGACCTTTTTTGGTGGCCCGATCAGGCCACCAAATTCGTTATTTCTGAAATTTTGGTGGCCCGATGTGCATTTTTGGTGGCCCCCGGCCACCGGGCCACCGTTAGTGTCGAGCCCTGCTTACAGGTAAATACGGTTTTCAAGAAGCCGAAAATGTCAAAATTGGGCACTAGTTATTCTGCCACCCCCCTCCCCCACCCTGGGTGGGGTATCATCCCCAAATCCACCAAGAACACACTTCACACTACAGTCACCATGCAACAACATGTATACAATTTATGTACTTAGTTTTGCAGAAATTAGCAAAACTTCAAAATGTCATAACTTCCTTATTTTTCATCCGATTTCAGTCAAATTTTTACTGTTGAACTCGTTAGATTTTACTTCTTTTTTTTCTTTTTACTCAGACTGACTTATATTTGGACTGGATTTACTCTTTAATATGCATGGTTACCCTACCTCCCTGGTTGCAAGCACCACACACAGAGGCAAGATAAGCAGGGGGGGGGGGACATGAGGGGGACATAATAACAAATTTGGCAATCATAATGTCTGAGTACGATGAGGTTAGAAATACTCGAATTTATTTCTTGGCACATACTCTGTATTAAAATACAGAGTGTTTGCCAAGTAATCAAGTTCAAGTAAAGCAAGCGCAAGCCGCCCATAATTAGACCATAATCATGACAATGCCTTCAAACTTTGACTGCCTGCTACATGTAAAACCTATGCTTTAGTGTGTAGTCAAATTTTGGCATGGGAGGTCGAACCTTCCACAAGGACAATTTGCTTTATTTCTCACCTCATCGTACTCAGTCTCAGACATTATGATTGCCTAATTTGTGGATATGTCCCCCCTCCCCCATTCATACTCCTAAACCCGAACTACATGTATACACAGCCCAGTCGCTGTAAAAGATGCCACATGGCGTCTGGTCGGGCTAACCCCACCCTTGCTTATCTAGTAAGTAATGCCTCCCCCCACCCCCCCCCCCCCCACCCCCTCAGAGCAGGGGTGGCATTCTGAAATCCTTCCAAGGAAGAAATTTCTTCCTAAGTCAGGATTTTTTCCTAAGTGGTATTCTGAAAATCTTCCTAAGTTTCTAGTCTGTTCCTAAGTTTTTTTCCTAAACTTAGGAAGGGGGCGGGAGTATGCAAATTTCTGACTTTAATAGGAAGAAGTTGGTAAGACTCTAGGACGCACTTAGGAAAGAATTTTAGGAAAATATTTTGGGAAGTTCCATCCCTGTCCTAAGTACATTGTTAAGACATAGCAAGCTGCAAACATTGTGATGGGCGCATGTCATTCACTGCGTGCAAACATGTACTTTAAAGGACAAGTTCACCTTCATAGACATGTGGGTTGAGTGAATGCAGCAATATTAGTAGAGCACATCACTGAGAGTTTGAGGAAAATTGGACAATCCATTCAAAACTTATGATTTTTTGAAGTTTCTGCTCAGTCACAGCTGGATGAGAAGACTATTATAGCTTGTGATGTCACATAAGTACAACGATATAGAGAAAGTATAAAGAAAATTCAACATATTTTCACTTTTCTCGCATAACAAAAGAACACTCGACTTCTCTCTTTCAGAAGGCAAGGTGAATAATATTTCCCTTAACATGTCAGTAACGAGTCGAAGAAATGTGCACTTTATTAAAAATACAAAGTTTTGTGAAATTCTCTTTATACCGTTGTACCGTCCGTATACCGTTGTACGCATGTGACATCATACAGTAGTAGTCTCCTCATTCAGCAGTGATTGCACACATGCTTTAAAAATTCATAACTTCTGAACGGATTGTCGGATTTTCTCCAAACTTTCACTGATGTGTTCTACTAATATTGTTGCATTCACTCAATCCATAGTATATGTATAAGGTGGACTTGTCCTTTAATGTGCGAATTGGGCATGAGAAAGGGAACATGCCGTGCACACGTGTATTTAACCCTACGTCATAAGAAATATGCGATTTTCATTGGTTGGTTCCTTATGATACCTCACTTCGTATTGGCTTAAGAAAGGACGTGGGTGGGGATAAGGATGGCCTAATTTGCATTAAGAAGTTCTTAAGAAGAAATTTCAGAATACCAATTTTGTCTTTCCTGGGCACTTCCAAAGTTTTCGACTTAGGAAGAAACTTTGGAAGAAACTTAGGAAGACTTTCACAATACCATCCTATTTTAGGTGTCTAACAACATAAAGCTAGATGTGCAGAATTTCCATCTGTAGGACCGTTATTTTGTCGTTGCTTACTTTGCTGTACATCTGGTTTGTCTACTCTCCCTTTGTTGTCTGTCTAGACTTTGTTTTAATTTGCATACATTGCTAGTTTGCTTTTCAGCACTGCCTTGCAGTCTGCTATCAATTCAGTTAAGTTAATGATAATCAGTTGTCACCTATATCACCATCACTTCAGATACCTTTCCTCTTGTTAGGTGATACGCTATCAGCGTATCACCTATTGTGATTGTCAAAATCTCTCTTTATTTTTTTTTATTCTTCTTTCTTTCTGGACAATTTTGTGTCGTCAATATCTCAAGAATGACATTACGAAATAACATGACATTTTCAGTCGACATGTCTCATGACAAAATCTAGCCACAATAAGGTTTTCATGACAGTAACATATCTATGACGTCATCTAGGCGCCATTTTGTGATTTTCGGACCTTGTCACATGATCGATCATAACTTCATAACTAGATGTCATTTCTGTATCATTTCCGGTGGACATGAAGTTCAGGTCACGCTCTATCTTACTTTTTAACGCTAGTTACACAGGTCATCATTACGCGCGCGTAAGCGCGCGTCAAAATTTTAAAAGGCTCAAAACGACTTCCCAATGGGAAATCTCGAAGTTTCAGACAATTTTAAGCGTTTCAAACATTTTCTCGCGTGCGCGTCCGTCCGCGCAATTTCGCGCGCAGAGCCCGTAAGCAACATGAAAATGCAATTTTTTTGACTGATTTGGATTCCTGATACTTTGAGTAATAATATCCATTGATTTCTGATTGATTTCGACCTATAACAAAGGAATGCACTGGCGTCAAAATTGAAATTCCGCGTGCGCGTCTTTCTGCAAATATAGTGAAAAAACATGTCTTTGTTTATTTCGCCATAGCTCTTTAAATCGTCCGTTGACCCTATATTTATATTGCATATTACAAAAGTATATGAATTGTAAATAACATTCCAAGTATCAGTATTGCCAGGCAAACGCGATGACGTCATCATATCGTCATTTTAAATCAAAAAAGTGGAATTGATTTTTTTGAGGTACTGTTTCTGACATTCATTTGCTCGTATCTCTGTTGTTTAAGCTCAATATTACCCCAAATTCAGATATGTTGCACTTTGAACATTTGCCTTTCAAGTCCATGTAATGGTTTTGAAATATGATGACGTCATCATACTAGAAATTGTGATTAAAGGTAAAGACTCAAAATCAGACAAGTTTACGTGTTATGTCTATGGGAGGTGATTTTTTTTAAAACCATGCATTGACTTGACAACGTTTAAGCACCTTTACCTCATCTGATTTTACTCCATTTCCTCTGAAACATAAATATGTTGTAGCTGAGACAATAAGCTTTAGTAATCATGCATTTTATGTTATCAAATCTCCTCATCAGGTTGACAATTTTGCAATTTAAAACTGAAAATGAGAATGCAATCTGTACGGAACGATTCCCAATTTTTCTTTGCAACTATATATTGATCGAATCCACGCTGCCACTTGTGGAAAGTTGAATAGCGCCATCACAAGTCAACACTGTCACGATAGTATTTAGATTTAAGTTTCGCACTCGATCTTCAGGACAGCCATGTGGCATAATCGGTTAGCGCGCTGGTTGTTCATAACGCCATACCGGAAGGCGAGAGGTTCGACTCCCGCAGGACTTTTATCCGTTCTTTCTTTTTTTCTCTTTTTTTTTCGGCAGTTCAGCTTTACTCCGATGTCATTTATCGTATTATTTTTTCAAGTGTACGTAACCCGTGAACACGGCTGCTCTATTTCCCTTGTTTTGTATTGGAGTTTGGAGATTGGGTTTGCTTCATTAATTTTGTCACACTTAATGTTGTAAATTGCCCCTTGTTACAGTGTCCCGCTTGCCACCTTTCGTTTGCTCTTTCCTTTTCTCTTCATTGGTTATTGTTATACTGTAACAGGATAGGTAGGAACATGTACGTTTAAATAACTTGCAGGAATGGGAGCTGAATTGATTAACTCTAGTCCAGGTGTATGGCGTCTCGCTCATCTCTTTGAAATTCCAGGTTGTTATTGTTTGACCCAATAACGGAGTTGTAGACAGGTTATATGTTGCTATAGAGGCATCTTGTGCCACATGAATGGAAAGCATCACTGTTTAGTAGTACATGTAGTAATGAACTTTTTCATGTTGTATATGGTATAAATATTTAAGATATATATATATATATATATATATATATATATATATATAAAGATTAAAGATAAATTTCACATCCGATCTTCGGTACAGCCGTGTGGCTTTATAGTCACTTAGCGCGCTGCATGGTCATTATGCAGTACCTTAGGACGAGATGTTCGAGACCCGCAGGACGCTATCATTTTTTTCTCTCTCTTTCTTTGTGTTTCTTTTGGCAGTTCAGCTTTATTCCGGTCGATGTCATTTATCGTATTATCTTATCAATTATACTACCCCACGACACACAGTCGCTCAAGTTCCTTTTTTTTTTTTTGTCGGAGGCTGGAGGTTGGATTTGCTTCATTTATCATACGTATTGTTTAAATTGCCCTTGGTACAGTGTCCCGCTTGCCACCTTTCCTTTTCCCTTTCCTTTTCTCTACGTTTGTTCCTGTTATATTGTCACAAGACAGGTCGGAAAATAATTTGCATAACTCAACTGGAGCAGGAATGGCAACTGAATGAATTAACTCTAGGCCAGGTGTATGGCGTCTCGCTCATCTCTTTGAAATTCCAGGATGTTATTGTTTGACGCAATAACGGAGTTGTAGACAGGTTTTATGTTGCTATAGAGGTATCTTGTGCCACATGAGTAGAAGGCATCACTGTTTAGTAGTAGTAATGAACTTTTTCATGTCCCTCCATGTCAATTATAGTGTGGTTTAAAGGGGTTGTGTGTCTATCTGCCAAAGAAAAGAAATAACTTATTTTCGTCATGGCTGTTTCTCTATACGTAGCCGTAGGTAATGAGTGTTGTTGGTATCTGAGCAGTGAAGAACAGAGCATCAGGCTAAAATTCCCCTTAGTTATACGCGCTAAGCGTTCAATTTGATATATCTTTCTTTATGTAGTCAATTCCTGCTAATGGAGTTACAGAATTGTTATGACACGTTTCACTGTAAAAAGTTTGTAAAGCAAAGTTTATGGACAAGGCAAGCAATTGTACATGAATAATACCTACCATTGATTTCAGAGGGAAATTATGGTATGCCTAAATGTAAGGGTATCATTGCTTTGGAATTGCTGAGACAATATGCTTGGCACGAGGGCTTCCACTTCTAATAACTGATCCCTTTGAAGATGTGTCGGTCACGGGTGATCGTCATGATTCATCTTTCACGTAGAAGCTTACGTTCCACACTCTTGGTTCGAGAAGACTTACCATCTTACTTCAAATTGTTATTAATGGTAAAGACTCAAAATCAGACAAGTTTACGTGTTATGTCTATGGGAGGTGATTTTTTTTTTTTATGTGCATTGACTTGACAACGTTTAAGCACCTTTATCTCAGCTGATTTTGCTCCATTTCCTCTGTAACTTAAGTATGTGGTAACTGAGACAATAAGCTGCAGTAATCATGCATTTTATTTTTTGAAATCTCCTCATCAGTTTGACAATTTTGCAGTTTAAAACTGAAAATGAGAATGGAATGTGGACAAAACGATTCCTGATTCATCTTTCACATAGTTTACGTTCCTCATATTTTCTCGTCGAGACGTATGGCCGAGTGGTTAAAGGCGACGTCTCAGAGACGTGAGGTTGCACACGTGCGGGCTCGAACCCCACAAGATCACGAAACAAAATACTTAGCTATTTTACTTTTTTTTCTTCAATTTTGTATTACATATTCGTCCATGTAGAAATCACATTCGTATATAAACGCACCTATACACACACACACACACACACACACCATATCCCTCTTTGTGTTGGAGACCAAATTGCTTCGACTGCTGCAAAATTTTGCAGGCTGACTTTGTCAAACCGATCATAGTATGTAATGACGACGACGGAGGTGTTGTACTTTGAACAATTGTCTTTCAAGACCATGTCATTGTTTTGTACTTTGATGACGTCATCACACTGAAAATTGTGATTAAAGGCAAGGTATCAAAACCAGCCGATTATAGGTTTTATGTTTACGGCACGTATTTTTCCCCAAGTTGCCAGAAATGGCATAGCGACATTAGTAGTTACAAGGCCGCATTTCCGTATAGCAATGCAATACAATGTTCACGCGGCCACGTTGGTTGAGTGGGCATTGATTTTCTCCCTGTAATATCTATACATTTCTTTTTTGCCTTACCATTTCCGTGTATGTCCCGTGGCCGAGAGGTTAGAGAAACGGTTTTGCATGCACGCTCAATATAACTTCAATGTGCCTATATCACATTCTTTTCTTTGTCGATCACAGATGACCGACATCTGATGACCCCAAGCGTATCACCTAACTCGTCAGTCTGACGAGTTTCATATCTCGTTCAGTTTTGTCACCTTCATTCTTTCTCTATCAAGGTGTGTTAAATTCATTTCATCCCACACCTGATTCTTGAGTTGAGCCCAGACAGCTCCCATTCTTACGTAATCACCCCCTCCTGCTTCCATCATCTCATGCTCCTCTTTACTTGTATGGTTAATAGTTTATTGAATTAGACTCTCCCATTTTATTGAAGTCCTCCGTTCCATTTATTTCTGTTTGCTATATAAGATAATTTGAATATAAATGTAAATTATATTCGAATGAAGAAGTTTACCGAGGCGAGGGCGATCCCGGCGAGTTGTCCTCGGGATACCACATTAGACTTCATTGCATTCAGTTCACCTTATTTGCATTGTCTCAGCTCTCAACATTAATTTATCTCCCTAATTTTTACAAGGGAAAGACTTCCTTTTGAGACAGCCACCCCAATCATGCTAGTACTAAATCAATGCAGATCTATACAACTCTACCTACTAGCCTAACCTTGCTTGCGATACGCACGGATGTACGCACTCACTTTTGTTTGCTTGGGTGGCTGAACACTAACGACTAACGTTATAACTGGTGGCCTTAAGTTATTAACACTATTTTGACACGCTACACATCTAGAGTTCTAACAAGTTAGACATCTAACGTTAACATTAGATCTTTATGTTATTACTGGTAGTCAGATACGACACTTCTAGTATTTCCCAGGTCAAAAAACCAGTAGAAACCAGTAAGTATTTTTAACTGGTCGTTACTGGTTTTAACTGGTCTTAACTGGTCTTAAATGGTTTCAACTGGTACCAGTTGAAACCAGCAAGGTAACTCCAACTTTCCAGTAACAAAATGAGCGATTCTAATTGAAACCAGTTATACCAGTTAAAGACATACTGGTACCAGTTGATACCAGTTTAATCATACTGGTACGAGTTTTATATACCAGTTGAAGTTGCACTGCTTACCAGTTGAAACCAGTAAAAGTCTACTGATGGCCAGTTGTAATACCAGTTCAAGTATCACTGTACCAGTTGGTAACAGTTTCTGTCGGTTGAAGTCTTACGGTACCAGTTGATACTAGTTCAAGTGTCATTTATTTGTACCAGTTGATACCAGTTGAAGTTTTACTGGTACCAGTTTATCCCAGTTGAAGTTGCACTACTTACCAGTCCAGTTGGAGCCATTAAGTCTACTGGTTGCTAGTTGATACCAGTTCAAATATCATTTTGTACCAGTTGGTAACAGTTCCTGCCAGTTGAAATTTTACTGATACCAGTTGATACCAGTTCAAGTCTCACTGTGTACCAGATGATATCAATTTAATGAAAGTCTACTCTATATACTGGTCTATGAGTTGATACCAGTTCAACTCTCAATGTGTACCACGGTGCCACTTGATACCAATTGTAATCTACTGGTACAAGTTGATACATGTACCAGTTGAAGTCTCATTGTGTACCAGTTGATATATCTTAAGGTAATGGTACCTGTGGCTCAGTGATGCGAGTTTGAGTCTTACCCGGAGTCTACTTTTGAATTCGATCAGTTCAAACTGAATTAAAAAGTAAATTAAACTTGTTTTAAAACGTCAAATTAAAAAGTAAACAAAACAAAATAAAGCAAAACTTTTAACATGATTGAACTTGGACTCTTAATGACTTCAACTCGATTCAACTGGAACCAATTTAGATCAGTTGACATATAAACTGACAGACTGTATTTCGACCAGTTTGTGTGTGTTTGTGTGTGTGTGTGTGTGCGCGTGTTTGTGTCGGTTTGCGTGCAAATAGTAAATTGACACAATTTGAAACCCATTTACCTGACTGCATGGACTTGCTTACACTTGTACCACTTCATTCTAGATTAAAACCCAGTAACTAAAATATTGAAATGTTGATACCACTTGATACCAGTTGGTTTCTATTGGTTTCTACTGGTTCTAACGCACATGAATATTCATAAGCTATTCAAATTCTCTATGTGAAAAAGATAAAATATTGTTAAATTTATTGTTTTTATGATTTCAATAAACTCTTAAATGTCTGAAATGTAATTAGAAATTTACCTAATATTATTGCCGTGATATTCACAATTTCAACTTGTACCTTTGATGAGGTATTTTCATATTTTTATAATAAAAATGTAATCTACTTGGTAACCATGTCTTAAAGTATTGCAGCTAGATGGCCCTATATATATGAATGAAATATTCCTTGCACTAACTAGGTCTAGAACGTAGGCTAAGCCTAGATGTACTTGTAGGTATAGGCTTTAAGTCTAGCTGTAGGATTATGATAGGTTAGATATTAACAATGTTGTGACATACACATGTTCTGGTATAAACCCATACCGGTACTTCAAATAATTCAACACAAAATTAATTTTGTTTAACTGGATCCCAGTTGATTCCAGTTGATACAAGTTGATTCCAACTGGTACCAGTTGATTCCATTTCGACGAATACCAGTCGATACCAGTTGATTCCAGGTCCCATTTTCCATATTGAAACCAGTTGCCTTAACTGGAATCAACTGGTACCAGTACCAGTTTAGATAGCCAACTGGTTTTTCGACCTTCAATAGCAAATTCATGAAACTATTTGACTAGGCCTAAATTAGTAAATAATAATAAAATTGAATTATCATCACTGAACATGCTGAAAGCTTCAATTCTCCTTCAATGGAGTCTGGTAATTTACTGCCGAACTGATGTTGATACACACTGATACATGACAAAACCTTGTTCCCATGCATGCGTGATAAAGTTTGAAGGGGGTAGGGAAGTTCATAGTTACTTGCCTGCAAGGATCGCTTTGCCGGGATGCGTCTTTTTGCCTCCTGTACGTTGAGGAGCTGCTGCAGCAGCGGCGAATGTCCTGGGAGCGGGACTCGGACTGCCGAACAAATTTCGACGAACTACAGTGCCTCCAACGTCGTTGAGACGGAGCTCCGGGTTATTAGGTAGCGAACTCATTGCCTTCTCTTTTCAGACGCTGCCAAACACTGGAGTAGTTACTAGAAAAGAGCAAAACAAAATTTGCGGCTTGGATTTTTTGGATACTCTCACTGTCTAGTCTCGTACTAGCAGGTCGTAGTCTCTACCAATCAGGCAGTTCAGCAGCATGCAGCATGAGCAGCAACAAGCAGCTGACATAAACTAAGTGTGCATTTGGAATCTGGGGTAGGCCTTGCCCTAAAGCGTAAATTAACACACAGAACAGCTCGCTCGCCAACAACATACAAGGTACCTGCTAGCTGCTCAGATCGTAAGCCGCTCCGAGTATTCCGATCCCACAGATGTATCGCGTGATCCCCGCCAGAGGAGTGGAGCGATGCTCTGCCTTCACATTCAGCTGAAGATCTCGTAGAAAGAACGGTATTTTGGTACCCGAGATTGCGAGTGTCTACGCTACGTCATGGGGGTGTGTGCGGTCAAAGGTCAACAGAAGCAGACAGTCGATCTCGCGCTTTTGAAAGTCTCGCTGAATCTCGCAAACTCGACTACAGTCACGTGTCCTGCGAGATACGTAATGACGTATGCGGAAGCGCTGGATCTTGTCAATGTGGGAATATACCACTTTATTATAGGGTACAATACTCTATCAGTTGTTTAAAATTACGTTATTAATCTGTGCTCATCTAGTAAAAAAAATACCTATATAGGTTAAATAAATCATTATTGAATTTCAATTCATAATGAATAAAAGAAAAACAAAATACTGTCGTGGTAACCTTATGTTCACACCATTTTTAGTACAAGTAGGCACTCCCCTAAAAGAAAATACAACGTCTGTTGCTATGCCGCGACACAAACATCGAGCTTCTATCGTACACATGCACACGTACGTACAGGCGCCTACGGTACCAATACGTTTTATAGCGTTGGAGACGACTTGAATTGTGTATGTTTAGTGGCGTTTATTGTGGTGTCTTTTGGTGCCATTCATTTGTGCAGATAACTACTCACAGGCACAGTTGTGAGGAAGGAGATCTACCTAGTAGCACATTGACAGTGAAGTTCCTTTCGGTGAGTATGAGCGATATTCATTGGTTTTCTAGACTAGATCTATAAAGAAATAAATAGACCATCTAAAGAAAGAAAGAAAGAAAGAAAGAAAGAAAGAAAGAAAGAAAGAAAGAAAGAAAGAAAAGCTGGTGCCAGGGTGGAGTTTGGGAACCATGCCATGCTATGCCTGGACATGGTCATGAACATACAATTATTAAATTACTTCTGTCATGTCTTGGCGTCTATGTATCAATAGTCAAAGGATTCAAGAATCAGCGGCATTATCGCAAAATAGTCCACCACTCCATTCACGCCATTCATTTCTTCATAGCTGGGGACTTCTTTCAACCTCCATCGAATAATAATTATAACGTTAGACTTTAGTTTACACAAAGTACAAGCCTGTAGAGTAACCCTGGCGCAGGGCGCTGTATGTAGCCTGTATGTAACCAGTACGGGTTGGGGTCGCTGGTGCGGTTATAGTAGTAGAGATGCACACGCAGAATGAGAGGGGACCGATATCACGATTTGGCCGAATCAACATAGAAGGATTTAACATGGAGCAAAAATAACTTGATTAACTGCTTCAAACGCGTGGGTTGTTATTTTGATGCAGTCAGTTGCGCCATAGTTTTGAAACCAACGCTTCCCCTACCCTCCATTCCATTGACAATACGTCTAGCGCTAGACGTTCTACGTGTCGTGTGAAATACATGTACATGCATTAATCTACGGTATCATTTATTGTTTTGCTGTTGATCTCATCGGGTTTTTCAGTAATATTTCAGCATCATCAGATCCCCAGTGAAGAATGCAAAACCACTGCGCATAGCCTCATGCGAAGTATTTTGTTCAGTAGGCCTACGTGCAATGCTAAGGGGTGTCGCTTTCATTACTTTCAATTTACAGTGTTGATGTGTTGGACGCCCACTGCACTGTACTATTAAGTGGGTGGGTGTCCAATACATCGACACCGTAATGTTTTTTTTTTTAATCAAGAGAAACTTAAAATATCTCACAGTATGCCTGAAATTTACTCACATGTCAAGAAAACACTCTGATGAATTCACAAGTGTGCATCAAAAATGTGATTTGCGGTACACACTCCTAGATACACTTGGTAAAAGTGCTTCAAATGTGTGGGGTGTTATTTTGATGTGCTCAGTTGTGCCATGATTTTGAAATCAACACCCTTTTCCTCCAATGACAATTCGTGTGAAATGCATGTACAAATGCTTTTTCAGTGTGCATTTATAATCAATGGTATCATTGTTTTGCTGTTGATCTCGTTTATGGGTTTTTCAGTAATATTTGGACGTCTTCAAATCCCCAGTGAAGAATGCAAAACCACTGCGCATAGTCTCATGTGTGAATATTCATTCTGTACGTGCAATGCCATAATAGAGGGGTGTTGGTTTCACTCTAGTGTTGATGTGTTGGACACCTACCATGCTTGGAACATTTTCTATACATTGTATTTGTATTTGTAACTAGGTGGTGGTTCTACACGTAATGCAAGGTAGATTTAGGTCTATAAATGATAAATTGTCTCATTGACTCATGTTAAGAGGATCAGTGTCCAAAAGTGTAATGTTTACCAACCATTCCTTACCACAGATCCACCTAGCCTTTAAAGAAGTCACATCAACTTGAAAAAAAAAAAAAAATGTCCAAACTCATCCAGCCACCACAGCGCTTCACTCATGGCGAATGGAACTACTCAAATCATTCCAACTATAACAGTGCAGAGAAGCAGCGTGCCAGTGCTGAACGACTGATTGATGAAAGCAACAGACTAATTGATGAGACAGATGAAGCTACCAAGAAGACACAGAGAGATGTCAACAAAAAATTTGGTAATTAACAAGAACAATTTTCTTTGGTTCATGGTTTATATTAGTTCTTGGCAGTGAGAAATACAATGAGATCAGACACTCCATTTAGTATTACACACAAACACTTTCATGAAGTCATTATTTGGTTTGTCACAATGATTATTCAAGTTTCATTAGTCAGGATTCAATGTCATCATTGCCATCAAGATTTATGAAGTTATGGGCAAAGTAAGACTTTTGTTTGAAAAGGATGTGTTGCTTTACAGATTACATTCCTACAAAAGGACTGCAAATTACCATGGCTATGATTTATGTGCAGAGAAAATCAAGAGATAATTGATTTTGTTTCCAGAATTGATCCAAGTATGTCAGGTTTCAAGGTTATACACTTTAGATTCTGTGTGTGACTTGTCTTCACATTTTAATGTTACACAAACATGTTAAGTGCATGTTGCTTCTGAATTTTTGGGTCTACTGCATCAGCAAAAATAGTAAATCATCAGCTACACACATTCACATATAGTACCGGTAGACATTAAATAGACTAGCTGTATTATGACAGATGCACAAGGGGCTGTTGTGACTGTGTACATGCAGGGGCCAGGGATATATTGCTCTATACAGTATATTGATTGCATCAACTATGGGTATGAAGTATTAGTGGTCCTGAGTATTGTGACAGCGCAACTAATTAAAAGACTGCATGATTTTTTTATTTGTTTTTATTTTTTATGAATACAGTTGTGATATACTGCATGTTTATGAATGGTTTATCTGTTACATAAAGAAAAACAATCTTTGCATGGTGGTACCCTTTAACCTCCATCCTAAATCTGATCCTATTTTCCTTCAGAACAAAGACTTGATGATGTCACATACTGGAAGGATGAGCTGGAGAAGAAACTCAAAGATACTAAGGATGAGATTGAAATGCTGCTCGCATACAAGACAAGGTTACAGAATGCACTGGAGGCCTGTATAGAGCCCCTGAGCATTGTCAACCAGTGTCTAAATTTCAGGTAAGTGTATCACTGGACACTTCCAGTTGACTAATGAAGCCACATTTTGTCTATCCTTAAATGTATTATACATATAATATATATATATATATATTTTTTTTTTTTTTTCAAAAGTTTTACATTTTGATGCCAGCTATATGCAAGAGTTGCCTAAATTTCAGTTTACTACAGTTGTTCTTAAATTTTTCATCTGAATTCATAACTCCTGTCACTAACTTGTCATTTACATTAGGTCAAATGTTAGAACCATCATTCTACAGATTTTGATGCCAATTTGTCATATCATTATTTGTCAAACTTTTGAAGCCAAAAAAATAAAGAAATCTCCGTGTTTGCATCACTGTCATAATTTCATCAGTCGTACTAAATAAGAAAAATGAAGGTTGTCCACTATATGTGTACAGTAGAGAGCATATTTTGCTGACTTTAGATACAGCAGATGATGTCTCGATTTGCTTGTTTTGGATGATTTTGGTTTAATATGAATTCATTCTGCTTCACTTTGTCTATCAGAGAGGGTCGCATTGGCATTGACCTTGTCCACGACGATGTTGAGAAGAACCTGCTGAAGGAGCGCGAGACGATCCAAGGTGTGATGGAGCTCCTACAGAAGACCCTCGATCAGATCACAGAGCAGATTCGCATCATGAGGTCACGCCGCTTCTACCTCGAGAAGGACCTCAAGGACAAGTTTGGTGCCCTCAGTATCGACCAGAACTGCCGTGAGCTCAGGGATGACAACTCCACGCTCCAATTCAAGGATGGCGTCGCAAGGATCGAAACAAAGTGAGTTTCTGATGCCTTCTGCACTCTGACTAATTGGGTGATATGCCACTTTATTTGAAGGCTGACTGATAAAAATTAAAAAGTTAATGAACCAAATGACTTTGAGATTCCATTAGAATCTGATTGAACTGCGGAATTTTGTAAGATTTATGTTTTCAGGAGCCATTGGCAAATTACAGGTTTTGCTGTCATTTCCCCACTGATCTCTCATCGACTTACATGCCCTCCATGAGAATTAGTTTTGCGCAATCATTATGTAAATAAACCCCAATCCAAAGCAAAGTCTTTGTTGTTATATTTATGCAACTTTACAAAATGATCTGTTGCCAAGGGTATGATTTGTTGCCATTTTTCCATTTTCAGTATAGGATAATTATTTAATGAAGACTTGTGTATGGGTCGATGGGAGACTTGTGAGGGATATGCAGTATATCAATTTTGAGAATACATAAAAACTTCGCAAACATAAAAAGTTCTATAGCATTTGAAATGTGCATGAATTTGCAATGAAACTTCGACCACTCTATTCATTTGATATGAATTCATTAACTTCATTGACATTATTTCATAAACAGTCATCTTGAACATCGAGTGGTAGTCACTATGAGAAACATTCAAATGTTCTAAATTCTCAGCCTGGTTGACTGAGCGGGGTCAGGGATTTGAGTGATAAGTTCCATCACATGTTATGTGAGCATGTTCTGAACCACCTAAATATATTTGAGCCTCGGGCAAATTTTAAAACTACATGATACTTTTGTCTTTCCGTGATTGCAGTTCGGTCACGCCGGAGGAGTGGCAGTCCTTCTCCAACGAGAACATCCTCAAGGCTGAGCGTGACCGCAAGAACGCCGCTGACCTCCGTGCCGTCGTGGACAGCCTCCTGAACACGACAGCCAACGACATGCAGCAGCAGGTGGATGAGACCAACCTGGCCTTCAGCAAGCGCATCCGGGAGACGGACAAGACCAAGGGCAAGCTGGAGACACACCTGGCCAAGGTGAGTGGGCTGGGACATCCTGTGGGCTGGGAGACCCCCTAGAGGCTTTTTCCTGCTCCACCAATTAACTTGTTCATTTCATTTGCTTGTTTAGGCTTTGTTTTTATTTTGTTTTTGGCTATTCTTTACCCCAATAGGGACTATCATTCATGTACATGATCATGCGCAGCCATGAGATTTGCAGAAATGACATGAAATCCATTCTTGTGTCATTCTTGTGAATATCGTTTACCTAATCATGGTATAGGTGAGGTGATACAGGAACAGTGCTTCTTCGGAGTACTTTTTCACTTTTTTTAATGCTCTGCTGGACCATCTAACTACAGTCCCTTTTTGAACAAAGATGAACAGGCTTTCCTTTGGTCTGTAAATAATCTGAATGTAGCCTTGCATCAGTAGATGTAGTTTTTGTTTTTTAATGAAAGTGACTACAGTGGTGACTACAGTTTCAAATGTTTGCTCACCTCAAATCAGTTTATAATGCCCTTTCTGTAGTGTTGAAAAGTGATGTCTATTCAAACGATGCACTGCTAAAGTGATGTGTACATGATTTCTTCTACTGCAGGTCCTTGGCCAGATCAGGGAGATGGAAGAGAACATCCAAAAGCTTCAGAAGGCGTCGGACGACAAGATCGGACCCAAGAAGCTCGCCGAGACCCGCCTCGACAACCGCACGGACCGGCCCAATGTGGAGCTGTGCCGGGACCCCGTCCAGTACCGCCTCCTCGGCGAGGTCACCGAGATCAACACCAACATCGAACGGCTCCAGATGACCCTGGCGCAGGCCCAAGCCGAGCTCAAGGGGCTGATCCGCAACCAGCTCAACCTCGAGGAAGATATTGACATCAAGTCCAAGTCGCTGAACATCGACAATGTGCAGTGCATGACCCTCAGGAAAAGCATCAACATCAAGCGATACTAGAATAATGCAGGGAACCCCCAAACTCAAATCTTATGAAGCCCTTGGGTATCTACTGTCTCTACTGCACGAGAGAAAAAAACAACAACTGAGCAATAGTCCAGTAGATTCTTTCAAGAGCAAGCCAGAAGCTGCTTTTTTTTTTGAAAATGAAGTATGAAGGTGGTAGAGCCCCTCAGTTTCGCATGTGCATTCCTCATGTAGAATTATTTGCATGCACCTGAATACAAAGGCAGGCTCTTGAAGAAAAGTTGTTCTGTTTTTAACCTTGCTGTAAAAGACAGGAATATCCAATATCTTGTGGAAACAGAACTTTGACATATGTTACTGTGTCAGAAGATACAAGAAATGACAGAAGTAACCTTCATGTCTAGAACTTGGCCCTGAAAAAAACACTTTGATAAGTATTTCGTTCATCGCTTTTGCTTTATAATTTACATATATTGATTCTTTAGGAGCACCTTTACACCTTGACTATGCCATGCTTTTCAATGTTAATAATCTGTTTGCTGGCCATGCTCACTGTATTCTAATGATTTATACTAGAGATGCCGAGAATATGTAGAAAAAAAAAAAGCCAATCATGAAATCACTAGATTTGAGAATTAAAAAGAAGATATTGAGACCTTTTGTGTATCTTTGAAGTATTTCATTGACATCTGTCTACTTGTATTATTGAACTTCAGCTGTAGCTTCCTTCTTTGTGTTCCATTGATGAAATGTTACTTTGTGATTCTTGTCTGAAAAATTATTTGGTTTGTATATGATGTCCTGTTCTCTGTGACTTTCACATTGATCATGTAGTGTTGAGGAAGTACTGTATGAATCAAATTGTATATATGAGAAGTTAATGTTAATAAACATATCAACACAATTTGTGTGAGTATAAAGCAAGAGTGAGATTCGCTTCCTTTCATTATCATTGAGTATCAAAAATTGAGAATGATAGTTTCTTGCAAAATCATGGAATATAATAAGAAATTTTATATTTTCATTACACTCCTGTTATAAAGAGCATGGTTATAATAGAATTCTGTATAAAACGAAGTTAAAATTCAGTTTTCAAAATTACCATAGATATGTTTATATATAAATTACTGTTTGGCTATAACAAAACTTCGATATAACGAAAGAAAACTAACTGCCTGTCCCCTAGGACTTCGTTATAACGGGAGTGCACGGTAGTTCAATCATCATAATACACTTTGAAAGTGAAAACAAAATTGTAGCTCTTGAAATAACACATAGACCTCACATTCCACAATTATCAAAACCTCAAATTTTGCCTACTAAAAATATTACTGCTGTTGGGTTTTGATAAAAAGGGGTTACATAATATGTTCTCTTCACTTGAAAAATACAAGTATGTGCTTCATGTGAAGGATGCATACATCATGACAAGGCGAAAACATAGCACACAGGGACAAAGATGACAGAAGAAGTATTGCACTCTCAAAATGTTAGATAGTAACATATTCATATATTTTCTCCCATAATAAAACAAAAGAATTTATAATAAGGCAGAGATATCTGCACATATGAATACAAGATTTTCCAACATAATAAGCCCAACATTGACAAAACAATAAATTAATGAGACATAATGCCATGCAACAAATACACAAACTGCAAGGATGCTGTTATGATAAGAACAAATTTCAGAATCATTTAAAGAAAATTTCATATAATGGGTCTCTTTCAGAAGTCACATGGGTAACAGCATGTGAGCATGTGGCTCAGATTAGACTATGGTATCTATTCACGTCTTCTGCATCAATTTATACATTGACAGATGGTAGTCTGTCCCACAGGGAAATAACATTTTACTGCAGCAGGGTAGATTTTGTTTCCATCTACATCTGCACTGTAGTCTTTACAAAGAGTATGCAAACAAAATAAATAAGACAGACAGAAAGGACAGAAAGAAGAGAGGCAAATATGTCTGTCAATTAAGATCTATGTTTACATATCTTTAAATTAACCTATAGGAGAAATACTGTATCATACAATACATATTTAAGTGCCTATTGCATCCTTGGTTTGCCAGTGTCGTATATATATCCAAGCATACTTTGCATCATCTTCAGTGTGCATACACAGAAGTAATCGCCTTGCATTACCTCACATCACCCACTACCTGATGTGTTCCTACTGAGGACAAATTTGAGGTGTTATCTGCATTATCTTGCATCATCTCAAATTCTCATCATTCAATAGAAACATGCATTGTGTTTGAACCACCACTAAAATATTAAGAAGCTTAATTTCACCCACAAGATTTCAAATCCCCAAGTGCTGACATCCTGGGACATACATCTTATGACAAACACCCTGTGATATCTTTATTGCATTTCAGTCATTGGAGAATTTATATGTACTGTAGATTTGTATACTTACTCATATGGTATAGAATAGAGATATTACTGTTAACCCTAAAAAGACTGGGGGGGGGGCCTAAAAGGCCCCCCCCTCGACATTTCGCGCGATTACTCTGCAACACGCAATGCTCTCGCCGCGATGCTCTATGACTTTTTTCTTTTGAGTTTCCCGCACATTTTGACACCAAATTTGTGATGCCTGGGGGTACGGTTCTGAAGTTACATAACTTTTTATACATGCATGTGAGGCCGAAAATGGCTCAAAAATGTGATTTTGTGTACAAAGTCAATGCAAATTGGGTTTTTTCACATGGTTATTATAAATACACGTATGCTTATTTTTACTCTCAATGGCTAAAATTAATTTGTTTTAGGAGTATTATGCTTCAAAAAGTGTCTGCCAGAAATTAAAAAAAAAACAACAGAAAACAAAAGGTCGAAAAAACAAAGAAATACATAAGAAATTCATAAAACAATAAAATGAATAAGAAATTAATTTTGATGCCAAATTTTTTTCAAGTACATTTGCTAAGAATGCCACAAAGAATAATTAAATCAAAAATGAGCAATTTTTGAGCTTTATTTACTGATTAAGATCAAAGAGTCTGATTTCTCGCATAAATTAGCATAATTAATCAAAATAAAATAAAAGAAGACTATTTTGGAAAATTTAAATATACGATCTTGTAGATTACATTGCACACTACCATTGTGCAAATTTCAGCGGCGATCGCTCGATCCACGGCCGAGATCTTAAGGGGGGGCCCTTTAGGCCCCCCCAGTCTTTCGAGCTACCAAAATAGCCCAGTCTTTTTAGGGTTAAGCCAAAATACTTCGAAATTCCTGGATGTCCAGACAATGGAACTTCATTTCTCATTAAGACACCCACTGCAAATGCCTCACAGTATTCCAAGAATTTTCGGCTTAAAATTTCTTTCCCATTGTAGAAACATATACTTTATACACTGCAAACTTTTTACAAGGAACAGTAAAGGTACATAGCAAGCTGTGTGCATGTGCACTGCTCCCTTTATTTGAAACAAAAGTGCTCTCAAAAAATATGCTAACTTGTTCCTGATAATACTATTTCAGGCAAAGGAGATTAGCACCATATAATATTTGAATAAAATTTTCAGTGATTATCAGTAACGCTTTCCGTAAGTCACATACCATAATGTAATGGAAGACAGGGCATATGGCACACAGCTCTCTTTAAGATTAAACAAAACACATCTCATGTCTCTACATATACCTCAGTCTCATCCTCTCTATCCTGTGCAATCACCATGGATGGAAGTGAATCAGCAGAAGAAGCTAAGAAAGGCAGCATGACTTTTCAATGTAAAGCCCAACCACCATTATCCAGCGACCTCTTATCTAGATTTCTCTATTATCTGGACATGTTCATGCAGTGAAGAAGAAGAAAAAGAAAGTAATTTCAAAGTCGATTAAAACTCATACTAAACTCACATGATTTACCTATAAATATTCTACAACAAAACATGTTACAAACTTTACAGGAAAATGTTTACATTTTCATGAAAAAATGGACTGTAGGTATAAACCTATCAAAGATTAATCCACTGTTGCTGTGTACGCTACCTATCAAGCTACACCTGGGTTGGCAGCTATGTTGTACATGGGATTGCACATGTACATAAACATACTGTAGTTTCTTCCATATCCACCCAAATCGCTTATCCGGACAGGCACTGGTACTGGCAAGGCTGAAAAACAGAGGTTGTGCTGTACTTTGTACGTTGGTAAATCTATGGTTGAGACGTTTACTTCATACACACTCTATACAGACAAGGCTGAAAAACAGAGGTTGTGTTCTACTTGTATATGTTGGTAAATCTATGGTTGAGACATTACTTCATACACACTCTATACATGAGATAGGGAAATCCAAACATGACACATGCAGATGGACTTCCGTCCTACAGTGGAATAAGCCAGCACTTGTGCTCCATAGCTTTCACATAATGATTGATGTAGGGACATGAAACATGTAAACTGCAATCATATTACTGTTTCTCTTTCTATCTCCCTATCTCTCTTTCTAATAGACATATACACACACACAATCACACACACACACACACACACACATTCTCTCTCTCTCACTAACAAGTAGGGTAGTATGTTCAACCTCTCTAGCATGTGAATAAACAAAACGTGCAGTAAGAGTAGATAGTTAAATGTGAGTTTTGGACCTTTTGCACAAGAAATATATACGACTGTGCAGACAATTTAGTCTGAAATGGCCACATTTCTTTACAAAATCCCATGCAAAACACACATTGCGACTAGATGTGAGTCATCCTATCAGAGAGCTGACGCAAGACGCATTTCCTGACTGAAATAATTCAAGCCTGGGATAAACACATACTCCTCTGGAGTTGAGTGAATACACATAGTGGGTAAAGGTATATAGCAGGCACAAAATCTAACCACAACCCTCAAATCGCTAGAATATTTACCCACAGTCCATGACTAAACCAAAGATTGCAAAGGTGATTTTGCACAGACTAGATCAGCAGCTAGCTAACCCAGCACCAAACGCTGTATATGTTTTCATCCTCCCCCTAAACATACGTCCCGCTCAATCAGACCGCTGTCGGTAGACTGCTCTCGTCCACAGGCAATGCTTCGGGTCGTAAGGAATGTTACGATGGATGCAAAGTGGTCACGAGCTGCTCTCCCCTGCCGGTTCCTCATCCGTGTGATACACTCTGATGTAGTGGATGATTTCAAACAGGACCTACATGGGATGGCAGACACATTTAATGTACAGGTGAATTCCCCTTGGCCATTGCTTATGGGAAACATAATGACAGTTATACTGCCTACATAAGGTTATATCCAGTTTCATATTTTTTGTGACACTTTCATCACTGCCACTGACATGTCTTTCCACATAGAGAGAGGAAAAAAAAATGAAAAAAAAAAAAGAAAGAAAGAGAGATGTCTGATTTCAATGCAGCTGCTTTATACAATGCATTCCAGAAGACTTTTATAACAACTATGTTTGTGGTCTAATATGTCATCAAATGATTTTCTCCCTCAAAAAGACCAAAACTTTATTGCCATAACAACATTCAAACATCATCAACTACATTTTCAATGCCACCATATCACTGATTGGATGCAATTCAAGACACACTTCTTTTTCTACTCCCTGGCAAACATTCCTTATCTTCCCACCCTAAAGTTTCTCTGGAACATTCACTGAGAAATCAACTTTAGCATCCAGCAAAGGTTGCTTTGGGCACATATATAGACAAAAGAGCATTTAACAGAAAAACTTCAGAGTCCAAAAATTGTCTTTAGCAATGACCAAAAAGAACAATAATTACATTAATACATAAACACATTTGCTTATGGAATTCTAATCCACATTCTAGTGATCATATTTCTAACTATGACAAAACCAGCTCTATCATAACACTGCTATAGTCTTGAGAAAAAAAAAGTTGAAATGTGGCAAAATATTTAGATGTCTTGTACTCTGACATAAGATGCTATTGTATGAATGCTGTCATGTGCTGGCACAGTATGTTAAATAGGCATCTACAACATGAAATCTCATAGAGGTATTAACATGAGTGGGCAAAACTTTGGCTTCAGACATTGTGACGGCATAACTCCTCTCCCTGCATCATTCCCGTTGCCTAGCAACCAGCACTACTCACCTCCACCATGATGAGGACAATGATCATCCACTCCAGCCGGTGGGAGTGCTTCTCCTCCAGGTGGGTCCGCATGAGCTCCACCAGCTCCGTGCAGTGGTTGAGCTTCTCGTTCATGACCTGGATGGACCGGGAAGGCAACACAAGAGAATGAAGACTTAAGATTGATTTTATAATTCTTCTGGCCTGTTCACAACATGACCATGGTTATGATCTCACCCCCACACTCAGTGTTATCAAGAGTAGACATATCCTTGTTCCCTCCTTTTGAAAACACCTCACCCCCCCCCCCATCCCTGGACTGCCAAAACTTCTGGACCCCCCTGAATAGTGATACATTGCCAAATGCACCCTCATCTGAGGTGAGCTCTCATTCTAACCCCATCTCAAGACAGATACCCCCTACTTCCTCTCAGCGCAGCTGGCACAACTGTCATTATGATACCTTAGGAGAGATTTTGTGTGTGTGTATGTGTTCAAACTGGGATCTCAGAACTCATAAGAGACCCCCCCCCCAAAAAAAAAAAAAAAAAAAAGAAAAAGAAAAAGAAAACTTCATGACATTAATGTTTGTTAATTTGTAAAAGATAAACAACAACAACAACTTTTTCAAACGAAATCTCTGGGTGAAAATAAAATATAGCCTTTTTCATAATTCTTGTGCTGGATTTCGTTGAGCGAAAAGTACCCCTTCACTGGAGATTTAGGGAAAATGCATGTAGTCTCTCTGACCTGGATTGGGAGGGGAAAGGGGGATTTCTGCCTGAGTGGGGTTGGTGAGTGATACAGAGTAATGAGTGCAATGTGACAACACTTCTTTTTCTACACTGTCTGTATATAAAACGCATTAGCAAAGATCTGCTACAGGGGAATCTGCTGTTATTTTTTTCCTTTTCTTCATGGAAATATCCTTCTGCAGCTATCTACATAAGTTTAACAGGTACAGGTGATCTGAGGACACAATGCTTCCAACACCCTTAGCTTGCTTTAGAAGCAGTGGGAACAGAATCTATAGGTGTGTTCAAGCGCTCTCCTAAAGCAAACTGTACCGTACCGTACCGTACCTGTGTCAGAGGAGCTCTCGAACGCTCTTAAAGTATATCGTACCATACTGTACCGAGCCCAAGGTGGACCACTTCCAGATGTGTTCCAAAAGGGTACCAAAAGCATACCAAAAGTTCGCACGTGAGAATGCGCCTATCATGCACCTACATCATAATGCAAAGACATCATTCTCTTTGTTCGGGATACTGTAAGTAGTTCAGGCACGCCAGGTCAATGACCCTTTTGCTACAAAATGTGTGACCTCTTCCAAAACTAACTCATGAGGTTCCCCTTCTCAATACAGCGCTCGAACACTCCAAAACTGGCACAGTACGGTACACTTTAGTTCAGTTCATTTGTTTTGCTGTATAGTGTGCTCGAACACACCTTTTACAATAAAAGAAACTGAGTTAGCCTAGTATGCTCACATTAGTCCTCCGGGAGATGCTGAGGAATTGACACATCTTGTTGTAAACCATCTCCAGCTCCTCCCGATCCCAGTAGAAGTCCGGCGAGATGAGGAGGTCGGAGGAGAGGTTGATGCGGTGGCGGAGGGCAAAGAGCTCTCCAGTCTTCTTCATCACCTCCTCCCTGGACAGCTTCACACCTTTGCCCAACTTCATGTTCTGGGGGCCAATAAAAAAAAAAAGAACAACAGCAAATAGCCATAATGAAATAATTCCATGAGGGTGGACATGTTACACACCTGATCCTCTTTTTATTTTTATACAATTCTTCAAATGATAATGGCCTGAGAACATGTTGAAAGTAATTCAATATTTGAACTGTCACAACACTATCCTGATACAGTCAGAAACATCAAAGCTAGGAAAATAGCAAAATATGTGGCTTGGCTGAATTAAAAGAAATAATAAAAAAATAGGGATTTCATACTTACATACTACAACTTCTTTGTCACCTGTCTGAATTTCAAAGTCTCAAAATATTGTGACATTTGACATCATGTGGTTTTCAAAAATCATTATCACTATGGTGAACTGAAATGACCCACAGCATCTGAAGGTGTAAAATCAGTCATGAGTAACTCATCAAGCAGCACAAACAGTCAAGACAACTGTGAGTGACAGATTAAGAGAGAGAGAGAGAGAGAGAGAGAGTGTGTGTGTGTGTGTGTGTGTGTGTGTCAGAGATAGAAAGTCTGGGAGGGAATGGGCAAAGGAGAGAAAACACCACTTAAAGTGAAAAAAAAAAAAGAAGAAGAAAAGATGAATTTGAATGAAATGCATTTAGATACTTGCCTCTGGTATGTTCTCAATTGATGCTACAAATTTGTCCAGTGCATATTCCCAAATTGCCAGTTTCACTGCGTTTGCAGACAGAATCAAAGATACATGCTGATAATTCGACAAAATATTTTGCAGATTTCAGACAAAATATCAATACATATGGTGACTGATGGATCATAAGCCATTTGTATTTTCATGACAGAAAGTTCAAATCAATTTCACTACTTTGTCTGGACACAACCTATTAAAGTAAGGTTTGGTTTGAAAGACACTGCCATAAGTAGCTGAATATGTGAATAGTTTGAACTAGGCTTAACATAACAATTCCAGTCAGCAAGGGAAAAAAAAATAGTGAGGCTAGAAAGATGATAAAATATATGTACACATAGTTGATTTATATGTTTGTTACTCTTGCAAGTTGGAAAGTGCTTAGAAACATTTTGGTCATATGTCCTATAATAAATTGTTCATATATTTATAACCATTTGTACAATGATAAATGCTTCATATATCATACACATTTTCATGATCGAGTACACTACTGAAGCAAGCAGTTAATTGAATTCAATTTGAACACGAGAGCTCACAGACCTGAGAGCGTCATTGCATTTGAGAAGGCGAACTTTTCCAATGCTGTTTCATTCTGTGACCGTGAAGCATCCAGCATTATCTTGCTCTTGATCAGGTTGGTCTTTTGTCTTCATGGAAACAATGTCAGAGAGAGTAAGACAAGGATAAACAGAGAGAGAGAGACGTTAATAACAATAACAAAGACACATCTGGTAACTGCATGGAAGAGTTCTTCTTTCACCCTAAATAATGCATCACTCTCTCTACCAGCATCTGTACACAAAGCTACGAATAATCTTGTTGCATCTTGAGTAAAGAAATAGAGTGACGAGCAACATGCACTTGAAAATATAGCACGGTAGTTTTGTCCACAGATTACAAAGCATACTCTTGACCATTAGATACAAGATGCAGGTTTATTCTGTTTACCAACCCCCTTCTCTATTTGACAAGCTGCAGAAGACACCAGGACATGTTCACACTCGAGTTGATGACTCAACTTCTTAGTCAATGCTATAGACCAAATGACTACCACATGACATTCCATTCAATATTGTAATTACACACAAGGGATATTAAATGCACGTTTCCTGACAATTTTCATTGATGGACAATGTGTTGCTTGAGGATATCAAAGATGTCCCTTCAAAATCTCGGACAATTTGTGACTGCCTTATTCTATGCTCGAGTCTTTACCCTCCTATATGGTGACTAATCTTCCAACTTCCACCCTTCCTATTTTGATTTCTCCTCTCCTCAAAGTGTGTAGATATATCAACTCATCTGGTTCCTCCCCCTCCCCAGACTCCCATTGACATTCCTCCTTCCCCAATGTCTAACAGCCAAACCTCCCAGGCAACTTTGTTGCTGCTTTTTAAAAATGTATACTAGTGTAACACCTTTGTTTTAGTGTTGATGTTCTTCAATGGCGTAATCGGTGTTACATTGGTATTAAACGTTTTTTACCCTATACTGCTCGTTACTATTGCCTGCACTGTTCGGGGCAGATTATTTACTGATTATGTATCACGTCTTCACTACACAGAAACATAGAAGGTGCTCACTCGTGGTAGCTGTAAGTCATCTGCTCATTCTCCCAGTTTACGAGGGCCACTTCGTAAGGTTGGTGTTGGTGTCTTCCCAATATTCGCATCACTTCCTTTATCTGAAAAAAAAAGTTGTAACAAAATGAACAAACAAATTTAATGAAGCAATGTAGAGGTCTTTGTGCACATGGTACAGTCTCTATTCACTGGTAATAATTCCTGTTTCACCACTTTACGCAGGAAAGTGTTGGAATATGTTGATGGTATGATACACCATCATGTGCAGAATTTTGAATAGCTACGGCTAAATTGCAGTCTCATGTTCATCTTCTGCATTCAGCATAGCATGGTCTCATCCTAGCATGCAATTGAGGTGGGCTAGATTGTCCAGCCTTCTTTTTGTCTTGGGAATAGTATCTTGGTGTTTATCTTATAGGCATAATTTACCATTTGCAGATGAAACAAAAAACCCAGCATTAGTGCTTTAAAATAATTCTAAAATGTGCGTTAGGAATACAAACAACCACTGTAAAAATTTGAATCCGTATGATCGATGTTAAGTATTGTTAAATACACAAAATGTGAACAATAGTTAGAATGAGGATGCTTCCAGACTAAAACGTCTACAGTTATGGTTTATTGAGAAAAATACTGACATCTCCTTATATTTTAGGCTTTATTGCGAAAATTTCATATGGTAGGGGTATTGTGCTACAACAGACCTACACATATGCATCAAATGTGATATCTTGAACATTTTTAAAGTCACTGCTCCCAAAAGTAAACTGGACCTTTAAACCAATACCTACACATGAGGACCTCCAGACTTACCACAGGGTCAGGGACATTCCAGAACACAACAGAACCCTCCCGGAAAAAGAACATCTCGCCTGGTTCGATGACCTCCCTGCTCTCATAGAACTCATCTGACAGCTGTATGTGGAGGACATCGTGGGCATCTGATAGAGCAAGCGATGATATGGATGATCAAGTTTTCCCCTTACTAACAGGCGTGTGCAATGACATTGCATCAATGCATGTAAAACTTGTACATAGTAGGTCAGAAAGTCCTTTGCTGCACCTCAAGGAAGTATGACAGGAGTTTTGTTTTGTTTTGTTGTTTTTTTTTTTACTAATCCTACTTTTCAAACAAAATTTCTATGATGAGAATTTCAGACTATTCCCCTTTGCCGAGTACAGATGATAAGATGTCTATCGAGTGTCAATTTGCCCAAAAAGACCACTTTTTCTGTTTCACTAAGGGTCTACACATACAACTACAAGCGAAATATACATGTATATCTGTATCTACCTACATGTGTGTCCAAAATGTGTTTAGGTTGAAGATTTACCAATGTGCAAGACACCACAAATACAGCATTTCCATGCAGTTTCATGACATTTGCCTCTGCAACAACTGCTCCCATGAAATATCTACACACTGGGTGAAACATAATTCAACCCATAAATACAACCCTAACCCTAGTCCTAATCCTCACATTGAAATTAACATGATACCCTATCATAACCTTAACCCCATGTCCTTGGAGAGAATAAGACAGGAGCAATTGTTGCAGGAGCAAATGTTGTGTTACCTTTAAAAAAAAAGTTTAATCCAAAGGGATTGGAGCAAATCCTTTGACATACACAATAGAATTAACACACAGTTACATCCACCCAGGGTACAATTTTTCTTTGACAGAGCAAATTTTTCGACTTGTATGGGGTCGACCTAGGCAAGATTGACAGTATGTCATGCAAATACCTTGAGGCATTTCAATCGTGCAAAACTTGTTTCCCTGCAGCTGTAGGTCAAAACTTAGATGCTCTATGTTGTATTCCTCAGCAGTGGAGAAGGCAGTGCACAGGTAGGCATCCTGGAAATAAGGCAAGCATGACAGCATGAATCAAAGTGGAATCAGATCCACATGTGACCTTTTGCTACAATATGATGATTGCATCACAATGGTTTGGTTAAACTCTGGATCATAAGGACATCAAAGCTACAAAAAATGCAAAAGCAGACAATTTTATGAGTTCACAAAAGCAAATTTCATATTTGTCTAAAAAGAAAATATTTTTACTAAATCTTGTCAGAATTTAAAAGTCTGACAATGTGTTTGGTTTGAACGAAGCATGTTAAAATAGTGTTTTGATTTTACACACTGTGTTTGAATGCCTAGTTTCCTACATATGCTTGACTCCATTTGTACTTATTAAATAGCTGTATTTTTCTGGTGGCTGGCCTTTTTTCTTTTTATTGTTACCATGGTAAGTTTTTGAGAATAAAGTTGGTTAAAATTGTATATATGTTAATCGACATCTCAAGTCTCGAGACATTAAAATGTCAAAATCAGTAAGTCTCTGCTCAGCACACCATGTCAGGATTTCATGGTGACCAATAATGAAAATGAATGTCCAGGTATTTTGGTTTGTTTCCCTTTTCTCCAAAATGAATACAGAGTCTAACTAAAATAATAGAGCTGACTAAAATAATCAAAATCTGTTCAAAAGAATTTGGCCTCACTTGCCCAGTGCATCCAAACAAGGACTTACCACCTATTGAAAGAACAAAAACAAAACAAAACAAAACAAAACAAAAGAAGAGAAAACAACATGAGGGATTAAGTGTGCACACCTTCGCGACTCCATCAATAAACCGGGACGGCTTCTTGGTCCGAGGCCTCGGCACCTTAGACACCTTCTTGCCACTCCTGTCTGGCCTCAGTTTGTTGCTTGGCGACGGCACCGTGCTCCTAAAGACAACCGGCTTTTCCAGCCAAGCATCTGATGACTTTAACCTCTTGGCAAGTGCTGCAATTCTCGATGTTCCCTCACCACCGGTCCAAGACGATAGCCTCATATTTCTGGAATGATTTACCGGCCAGTTCCTCAGAGGAAATGAGCATCTCCTACCAGTATTGGTGAGTAATAAAGCACAGCTGCGAGATGGGTTCACATTGTGAGTAAAACTGCAATGCGACGCAAAGAGCCTGCCAGGTCCAAGTCTCACGACATGTTTGAGAATACTGCTGCAAATCTGGGGTGAGCTCATCCATAATAGCCTCTGTTGCAGTGCTGGCTGCATACTTGATCTCTGATGACTCCAACAATCCTCTGATTATGTTAAACTTCAAGATGGTATTTTTCCTGCATGTTTGCAAAACAGAGAAAGAGAGGTGATCTGTATGTAGACATCCAAGTCATTTGTAAGTTAAAAGCTGTAGAGTCTAGATCTACATAGTATGGTAGCTCTACTACATATCGACCACCCTTTTTTAAACCGACCGCGTAGTATTGGCGCACAGCACGCTCAGTACGCACTGCACTGCGTGCAGAGCACATAAAAATGGATTGGCTTTGACTTTTGATGAGGATGTGTGGGAAAATGCGAAAATTCACTGTTCATTAATGGTTTGAATCAAGGACAAAATTTCGAATGAATATTTTAATCGAATCGTAACTTAATGTCTATGGAAGTTTCTAAAAAGCTTCGTACAACACGGTGTTCAATACAACTTGGTTCGTGTGCATTGTCAATGCAAAAACAGCGGTCTATCTCAATAAGGAGCGTTACCGCGGGGAGCTGAAACGAGGCCATGCAAGTTTGATGGCGATATTTTTGCACTGAAACTTCGAATCGAAAAGGGAACAACACCATTTGATAGTGCTGGATTTTCTCAATCATGTAGATCAAGTTTTGCGTGAATTCCAGTGTTAAATATTCTTATCAAGTAAATAAAGATTAGGTGGTCGATGTGTAGTAGGTCCAACCATACATGTATTTAATATCAAAGATTAACTATACACAGCCTAGTCGCCGCTGTACATACGTAGCACGACAGGAATTCGCGTAGCGTATTAACAGCGTCTGGTCGGGCTAATCAAAGATAAGCTTCTGTCTTTGCAGCACAAAGGGATCTCCAAATCTAACCCAGGGCCACTGTAAACAGTGCAAACTGTGGGGTCGCTGGTGCAGTAAGATTCTACTTTAAGGGGAAAACAATGAGCACATGTACTCACTACTCATATTGTCAGCCAGTCTCTCAGAGTATTTCGATCCTTACACTTTTATCAGTTTGTTGTGATTATCTAATCACTACTATATAGGTACTAGAAAACATAAGGCTTATAACTCTTGAGCAATAAATTCTACCAAGACAGGGTTGGGATATCCTCATGCATATATATATAGGCCTACTGCTCAGCAAGTTACAACAATAATATGTCATTTATTATTTTAATTTAAGTCAATCTAAAACTAGAAAGTGAAAAATGTATAGGCCTATCATAATAAAATTAATCTCATTCTGCACAATTAAGCCTCAGAATCTTTTGACTGTAGTGAAGTTCAGCCTTTCTGTAATTTTGATCACTCAGCTTTAAAACAAAACAATAAACGAAAAAAAAAAATGCTTGTCCAGCCTCTTGCCTTGGTCTCGCCTTGCTGAATTTCCTGGCTTGCTCTCCCTATCAAATTCAAAGTTCCTTATATGAACTTGCAAAATTTCAATCGACAAAAAGCCACGGTAAAATTCTAGGATCCTTAACCCCTTGATGCTTGAGACACATTAGAACTCCAAAGGATGCAACGATTGGAAGGTAACTACACGATCAGAAAAGAAAAGCTGACACAGACAATGAATGGATAATGATGCAATACCATATTACCGGCTATGTCGACCCTCTCTAGGCTCTAGTAGCTGACAGCCCGAGATGTTGATGTACTGTACGGCGGCAGGTGTAACCGCACACGTGTGTAGATTTCGGTAGATTTCATACTCTTCTCCACACTACTAGCTGTGCAAGCAAGCGTTCCATAATCAGTTTAATTACAGATATTCTTGACACTTTCAAAATACAGTGTGTATACGCATTTTATTTAATTTTTTTCATGCCTCTGACTCTATTGATTCCCTTCATATTATTTCTTTTTTTATTAAGGTCATATCTGTGAAATTAATGGTACCCTACATTAGTAGTGGGAGCAACAAGGTGTGCGGTGAATGATTCTTATACTGTAGTAGGAATGCAGCTTTCCATACTTGAAACACTGGCATATTGGGGAAAGTCCACAGAGTTCTGTGGGAAAGTCCCACACAATGAAAGCAAGCATCGCGCATGTGCATGTAGCACACGGCACGTAAGCACCACGCGCCCAGCAAGCCAGGTACATGTCCACCTGTCGTGTTGTCATCACCCCGTTGCCAATCGATGAGAAAATACACCACTAATCGTACGAAGTCAAACTAACCCCAACTAACCGTTGGCACCACCACCCTCATAATTTTAGCTGGAGTCCGGTTGCTTGAATCAACATGGATGATATCCGTGACAATATGTGCGCCATTTGCAAGACGAATCGGCAGAAGTACAGATGTCCCATGTGTCGGATAGTGTAGTGAGTATACGGTAGCTGCAGTCTAGCCCCGGAGACCGCGCCGCACTTCGTGTGGCGGCTGTCGCAGTCAAACAACGGCAGTCTATAGTGCAACTGCAATGACAATAATGTGCACATGGTGCATTAAGTTTAATAGGAGTTTTAACAGGACCCATAATATTCAATTGATCATTGATGAAGTCTTGAAATCTGTTACATTCCCTTGGAAAGACTTCCTTATGAGACAGCCACCCCAATCACACTAGTACTAAATAAGTGCAGATCTATATAACTCTACTTAGCCTAACCTTGCACAGATGCATGCCATTGATGAAGTCTTGAAATCTGTTACATTCCATTGGAAAGACTTCCTTAGGAGACAGCCACCCCAATAACACTAGTACTAAATAAGTGCAGATCTATATAACTCTACTTAGCCTAACCTTGCACAGATGCACGCCCTCACTTTTGGGTGGCTGTCTCAAAAGGAACTCTTGCCATTCCCTTTACTTTAGCCGTACTTCACTACAGTCATAATCATTTGATTCACCGACAGGAGTCATAGTAAAAGGCATATTTCTTGTATAATTTTTGTAAAAAAATAGAGATATTGAAACTTGTGTCAACTGTCACATTGTTGTGGGGGGGGGGGGTAGGGGCATAGAGTCAAATAAAGACAAGTTGGTGAAGATCTGATGACATAATGGTGACGATGATGATAAGGCTTTACATTTTTATATGCTCGTATTATTTCATCATTTTTTTTATTATAAGCGTTGTATTAAAGAGACTGTACAGTAGGCCTACTGGTCGAGGTGAGGATCGATTCAAGTTTACAACATTCCTAAGTGAGATAATGAGAAACCTCTCATGAAATGTGAAAGAGCATGTAATTCTAAGAAGGATTCAACATTTTCAATGTTTATTTGATGAAAATTGGGTTTCAAATGGCGGAGATATCCAAAGAAAAAAAGGTGATAATAATATACATGAGGCGACAGGCCACGCCTTTTATTAGGATCTCTTTGTTTCACCTTTTTTTTTGGATATCTCGGCCATTTCAAAACCAGTTTTCATGAAATAAACTTTTTATTCCCCTTAGAATAATTGTATGCTCTTTGACAACTCATAAGAGTGGTTTCTAAGTATCTCGCAAAACATTAAAAGCTAAATCCTCACCTCAACCAGAACTGTACAGTCCCTTTAATACGGTGGAAGATAATTACATCATTTTTGTTATGGTAACACAGTAATATTATTGATTGATTAATATTTGATAATTTGTGTGTGACATGGTATATATGGTATGTATTTTGTGTTGTGGTAATGTAAACTTCAGTAGTTTTTTTGTACCCTGTGTACATGTCTTAACTTGCCATTCATTTTGAATGAAATGGTGGACCTGGTTTTTTGTTTACATGTTATTCTAACACTGCCTTGAACTTGAATAAAGTCATGATTAAACAAAACTATGACTCATAGACATAGACATGTACACGTTGTAGTTATTATTGTCTGAGATGTGAATGTGGGCACAGCTTGCAGTGATTTCCTTTTTTTTTTCTTTACTTTTTTTTTTTCTGGTTGTGTTACCCTCGGCTTTGCAGTTTGGACTTGAGGAGAAGTGAAAGAATTAGTTTGACATTTATTTAGCCTGTCATATTACGCCAACTTGCCAGTGTAGCACCAGTTGCAACTGATTATGGATGTTCTTCAAGAGGATTTTATATATTATATACATGTAGTTCATGTGGATTGTGCTCGATCACTCACTCAGTCCTTGTGTTTGGACTTTTTATTTCCATTACAGCTGTTCAGTAACATGCTACAAGCACCACAAAGCAGAAGGTAAGTACTCATGATCAATATTTTTTGTCATCACTTGTGTTACACTAAATATCATTGTGAAATCTGTGTGCTACATACTCATTTCAATTAGAACATACGTCTATGTCAAACATGAATCATGCTACTCTGATTTTGATTGATCGAAAGCTGCCCTTGTTATAGATTTTAGTCTTTACTTCAAATGCAACTTTCTACACTGCCACAAAGAAATTTCTTCAGTGTGTAAATGTGTCCTAGATGTGTAAAATTGTTTCTCCAAAACCATATTTAGACTGTATAATTTTCCTGATGTGATTCCCTGTTATGTACTCTACTGTGCTACATCCCGTTTTACTGATCTGCAATGCACTCATTCCATCATAGATTCCTGTGTCAAGAAAGAAGAGGTGCATGCGAAACCTGCCAGGAAGGAGCATTCCACAAATTCCAGCAGAGAGAGAGGTATAGTAACTGTATGCAGAACCATCATTGACCAAGTAATCCCCTTGTAAGCATAGAAGTATATGTACGATTACCAAAGTAGACAACCTACACAGGGGCAGATCCAGAAAATCTGTAAAGAGGTGGCGCATTTATAAAATTAATGTGGGGGGGGGGGCATGTGCCCGATGTGGTCCTCCCTGGATCCGCCACTGCTACAGGTAGCATTTCAATGAAATCTAGCCTTTATCTGCAATTTATTGTGAACTTCTAGCATCTTATCCCTCCTTTATGAAAAAATAAAACTGCACAGCTCGTAGTATGCTGCCCTTCTGAATGTTGTGATTTTTGTGACCATTTTATGCATCACAGAGGATGGAGAAGTGTCAAGTGAAGAGGACAGTGAACCAGAGGCTGATGGGGATCGCCTGAAACCATGGCAACTCCAAAGTCTAGGTCAGTATCTTCATCTCTCTTTGTTACTCCATGATCCCATGTCTGTAATGTGATCATGAGAACTCTCTCTATAAAACTGTGGATTATGATTGCATATGAAATGATTGAGCACCCCTTCTTTTAGATTAGTTTTTGTGTTTATCGGGAGAAAGATTGGAACCGCATGTATACATGTAGTGTAATATGCATTGTTATGTGAAAAGGGTAACTTTTGTTATTTTCTCAATAAGCAGTCTAAGACATCAGAAAATAATCTGTCAAAGGTTTTTGATTAACCTATATACACTGTACATATAAATGGCCAAGAGTGTGGAACATACCTCATATTCAGTAGATTGTCTTGCTATGAATTTTTTCTTCAGACAAGATCAGAATTTAAGAAATTTGCGAATTTCATGAACAGCTAGGGTGTTTAACCAATGAATTGTTGCTGAAGGGATCTGTTTAGCAGAAAAGTTTAAGTGCTCATTTCTAGTGCCTGTATACCCAAATACAGTCTACTGTCTGTGTCTCGTCCATGGTGTTACAGGAGAGTCCGACGCTTTGAAGTCCGTCTTACAGAACCGCCACCTGAGGGAGATGATCATACACTTGGATCAGGCAGAGGATAAGGTCAAGGCCATAGAGGGCGCCATGCAGGAGCCCATCTTTGTTGAGTTTGCAGATGCCTGCCTTTCAGCCACCCAGAGCAGCAAGGAGAGCCCCCTCATGGAGAGATGACAAATGAATGCTGCCCTCTGCTGTCTGTATAAGAACAAGTGCCATCTCACTTCAAGAAGTCAATTTACATTGGTGAATAAATTCAAATCTGCTTTGAATTCCTTTATCTTGTGAGGAAGGCGTTAGAGGACAACTGCTGACAGGATAACAAGTATGATTTGTCTGACTGGTTTCCAGAATGCAACTGATTAATTCATGAGTTGTGCCTTGTACTAACAGCATCTCACAACTAGTAACATAAGAGCCTTGCTACTCATCAAGTCCAGTGATCAGTTCTTGACCATAAGCCATCAGTTCACTATATTACAGGGTAGTTTACTGATGGTGGATCACTGAAGTTGTTGACTAGACATGACAGGAGCATATGAAGCAGAACAGATGGTGATGAAATATAGCCTATGGCAGACAGAGTATTACATATCATATGCAACATTTTAAACCTTCCATGCACATTCCATACTTGTGTAGAATGATTATGTGTAATCGCTAATTGGAAATAAAGACGTGTGATTGCCAAAGTTGATACACACATGGTTTGAAATTTACTCTGTCTCTTTGTAAAAATGATACCATAACTTTACCACTTAAATGTCGAATGCATTTGATGACGTAAATGGTATCCCGGGGTACCAAATAAAAATCAGCCATTTAGCTGAATTATTTGTTTTTTTAAAAAGGTTGTACCCTGGGTGCCAAAAAGAGGAAATTACTTTAATGGAGCTAGCACGCGCTAGCCACTGCACTGCACTGCACTGCACTAAAGCACACGCTAGTGGTATTGCAGCTTCCATGCACGCTTAGTATAACATGCAGTGGCATGGGAATGCTATGTACATGTTCACACAGTGCATGCATTTTTCTCTGGCTGTCCTCGAGTGGACGTGAGGTGGCGCTACACAACGAGGTTACCCGGGTACTACGGTACCCCGGGGTAACAAGTGATTTATCATTTGCTGAATGCATACATCATAACCAAAGTGCAGTACTTTTGCTGACAATGCACAGTTTGGTTTGGATGGATATGGGGGAAAAGACTGTGCACTTTTAGTGCAGATGACTTTTTATTTGGTCAGATATGGCAAAACATGCTGTAACTTCACAGAAATGTAGAGGGCCATCTGGGAGAGCAGTGGCAACACTGAGGAGGCTACCCTGGATGGCGAGAACCATGCTATTTTCATTATTGTAGTGCCCACTCGAAGGGGGGGGGAGGGATTTCTGAACACAAGAGAAGATAAGAACACTGTGTCAAGCTTGGATATGTGGTACAGGAGAGTGAGGAACCACCAGAACATCCAATCTTGTTGGGCTGGTATTATCTTTCTTCCAGGAAAGGGGCTAGACCACTCTACAAAAGGGGAAGGGGCAGCATCATACTTGGAGGGGTACATTAGTATAACTTCTCGGTCTTACCCCTAGAACAGAAAGGAACACTAACCCAAAAATTAAGGGGGCATGCGATTCAATGGGGCTCCACACCTTTCCCTCCAAAAACAAAACCTCCACCAGACATTTAAACTTTTCCCAGGAAAATCAAAACAGTTTGGACATTGAAGAAGACATCGCTGTCATTATTTAACCATTTTGTGAGCCAGAATCCACCACGACTCAGGAGGTGACACATGTCTTACACCTGATTCACTGCATGGGCTTGATCCTTCACAGACTTAAGACAGTCATCCACATAGAAGTTTCTTTTCACTGTGTTGATCACTTCTCCATTGAAGTGTCCACGATTATCCAGTCTTCCACAAAGCCAAACTGGCACAACTAGGTGAAGAAGTCGCGCCGAAAAGATGTACGGTCATGCAGTATTTGGCTGGTTCCTAAGTAAAGTCCCATCTTTCCAACAAAGGAACCTCGGGGTATTTCTGTCCTGGAACCTCCACTTGGTGGAACATAGACTGGATATCTGCTACTATGGCTACTTGTTCCTGACAAAACCTGGTAAGCATGCCAACAGGATTGTTGGTAAGATCTGGCCCTTAGAGCAATTATTCATTGAGTGAAGTTCCTCCATATTTCACCATGCAATCAAACACCACTCGGACTTTGTCTTTCTTATGGGGATGGAGTACAGTGTGGTGTAGTAGATACCATATTGGCTCATTTGAACATTCTTGGATAGCTGTCTCAGCTGATGCATCCGACGGTACGCACTCAACTTCGTTTGCATATTCTTTGGCTATGTAATCGCCGACTGTCTCTATGTACTTCACGTGTAGGGCTTCATCTTTTTCCAACTTTTCCTTCAGATACCCAGTTTTGCTTCCAACAAACGACGATTGTTTGGGAAGACAGGTGGAAAACTGCACCACAGTAGAGCAACTTGATATTGGCCATCAACCAATGCTGCAGATTCGTTCATCACTTTCAGTGCTCGAAGATCTTCCACCGAATCTCAAACTTGATTGAGATACCCACCAAAGTCCACCCTCCAGAATTGTTTCCACTTTTGTTTGAGAGAGTTGTCTTCAAGGCAAGTAAAATTTGCATGGGAACTTGGCATAGATTGTCACCTCCCGGGCACAGGACCCATAAGTGTCCATCCCATACTTGCCAACTAATAAGATTTTATCAGATTCAGTAAGATTTTTTACATTAAAAATAGCAAAATAAGATTTTCTATCAGAGAAATAATATTTTTTTTTAATATTTGGATATACCTTCATGTATATTTTCTGAAGATTTGACTGAAAGTAAGATTTTAACTTCAGTTTGCATATAAAATAAGATTTTTGCAATCCACGAGTAAGATATTTCATCTTGAAAAGTTGGCAGGTATGCCATCCTAGTGGAGTTCGAACTGCATAGGGTTCTTTTGGTTTGCCGACTGTCTGATCCAAATTCCAAAGTGCTTCTGGAGTATCTGCTCCTACTAGTAGCTCCATTTCTCGTTGTTCCATGGAAGGAAGGGTGATATCATTTAGATGTGGCCATTCTTTTACAACTACTGAGCTCGGGAAACATTTGCCTGCTATGGGGACACTGTCTACAGTCCAAACATTGTCCAGAGTCGATGCTTTCTTGGTCCATTACTCCTTGAACTGACATAGAAACTTCAAGGCTGCTCCGTCCTGATCCACCATAGACAGCTTGAAACATCTTTCAGTCCCAGCGAGACCCAGTTTGTCCACAAGACCTTTAGTGAAGAGCAAAACATCACTGCCTTCATCTAATAAGGCCCAGGTTGTTGTTTGTCTCCCATTTCCTCTAACCTTCATAGGTACAACTCTCAGACTAATCTTGCCTCGCGAGGAGTGAGCTGTGAATGACCGACCGACCTTTCGTCTCCTTGATCTTGATTCGAAGAGCTTAGGTTATCTTGCTTTTCTCCTCCGTTTTAATGCCTTGGACTGTTCCTTCGGTTCTTTTCTCAAGGAGAGTTCTGATTAGAATTAGATGTAGGGTGCAGAAGAGCATGATGCTTCTTTCCATAGTCGGTGACTTCATATCGAGCCTTAGAAAGGCAGCCTACAGCCAAGTGGAATGGTTGTAGGCAATTGAAACACAATCTCGCTTTTATAGCTATGTCTCTTCTGTCATCCACTCCTTTCTTCTTAAAGGATTTGCAGGACTTGACATCATGCTTTCCTTGACAGTAAGGGCATTTCCTATCGGGATGATCATGACTGCCTTGGGCTGGACATTGTGAATTCTCATCAACCCTCTGAGTTGGGAACACTGTCCCTTTGGCTCCCACATCTTTCTTCACTGCTTTATCATTCTTTAGAATTGTTTTCGCAATGTTTCTTCCAAAGATATTGCTGGCCATCTGGCCTGATTCTTTTATGAATGTAGTCATCAAGTCAAAGTTGAGCGCTATCCATGTCACCATACTGGTATGGGCTCTCCTTGCCCATTCTGCTTGAAGATGAATGGGTAAGAGTTGTTAGATCTTGATTAGCATTTCAGAGCCGTTTTCATCTGTGAGATATCCCATCTCAGATAGAACCATTCCGCAACGCTTCTTATCACATGCAAGATCCCACAACCCTGTGTGGTTGCTCTATTTGACTTGTCAATGCTTTAGGATCTTATCTAAGTGAGCATTCACCTCTACATGCGGTTGTCCAAGCTGTTCCCTCAAGATCCTCTTTGCTCAGCCCAACCTTCACATGGCTCCATGAGAACACAGTTGCTATTGTAATGCTATTGCGGGCCTTACCTGAACAGTACTGGATGAGATAGGTAAGTCTGGTCTTATTGTCCAGCATGTTGTGTTCCACAATAACTTCAAAACTATTCATGAAGCCACGATACACAGTGTGATTGCCCACAATAACTTCAAAACTATTCATGAAGCTACGATACACAGTGGGATTGCCATCAAAGCTAACCAAGTCTAGCTTTCAGTTCAATGACATTTATCTTATCTAGGACAGGGCTGATGCTGGGAGACCCATTGCCCCTCTCGGATGCCCCACTGGCATTTCCCGCCTGTCACTGGCTGATACAGGTAGCATCTGCTTCTTATGAAGCAAATGAGAAGGTCTGTCATAGCACCAGCATCCTCAATACATACTCTTGATAGTGAACTCTGCTTCTCTCTTAATTGGGTTGGTCAGCTCCACCTCAGCCAGGATCTCGACTTTCCCTCTAGTCATCTCATTTATGCTCGTCTTGATGCTCTGGGGCAACTTATTCCGCCATCGCTTCTTCCCTCAAATTTCTCACTGTAGAGGGAAGAAGTTATCACACCCAACACACCCAACCTATCCGTTCTTTGCAAGTACCATTACCTTGTCTGTTGTGATGCCCCTCACGACTGAAACCTCCTTCAGCTGCTCTTCAGACGTGTAGGAAGAATGGCGAGGATTTCCGTTGAGAGTTCTTCCACCGTGGGGCCAGATTCACAAACAGCAAACCAACATCTTCATCTCCTTCTTTTGAGTTCACTGTCCTGGCAGGGTTGCCAGATTTGTAGCATTTATGCCCGAGGAGGGTGGGGGCATGTCTGAATACAAGAGAACACAGAGTGGTACAAAAAAGTGAGGAACCACCGTCAACATCTAAGCTGGTTGGGCTAGTCTAATCTTTCCTCCAAGAAGGGGGCTAGACCAGTCTCCAAAAGGTGAAGGGACAGCATCTCACTTGGAGGGGCAGGGTACTACAACTCACTGGTCTTACCCCTAGAACAGAAAGGGACACAAACCAAAATTTTGGGGTTATTGTAATATATATTTATTGGTTATTATAATTACCATTATCATAATAATAATGATCATCATCATCATTATTATCATTATCATCATTACTATCATTATTATTACTATCATTATTATCGTTTGACAAGCATAGGGTGTGTGTATTCTAAGGAGTACCTCATTGCAGGTCTGTGCTTGTGTTTCCCAAGCTGTGTATTGTGCTGTGTTTTGTATGAACAACTGTAACATCACACCAAAAAGAAAATCAAACTTGATGTATTGCAACTTCTACGAGTGTATCCACATTGTGTCCTATACGACTGTTGAGTATTTGTGATCACTGTTAATGCAATAGGACGAGTTGAATGGACGTGTGAGATTTTAATACTGTAATTGCCCTAGCTAGAGGCTAAATGACAAATTAATGAACTCAAGAATCTGTGGTATAATTCATGGGCGGATTGTCTTTGTGTCACATAACAATTTGTTTCAAGGTGTTTGTGATTTCTCTTTTTGTTGTCCAAGCAAATGCAGAATAAATTCCTCAAAAGCCTTTTCAAAGAATGCAATAGAATTCACAAAGTTGAATCCCTTTGCCAGTAAATTGCCAATTATGTTAGCATCTAGTATTATATAGAGGAATACTGTCATAACAGATTCTTGTTATTCTCAGCTACTCTCCTAAGTTCAGTTTTCATGGTAACGCCTTTAAAAGCTTTAACACTGCATGTACAACCCAGAAAGTAGTGATAAATCATAATATTCTGCAATGGATATATATATGGTTACAGTTAATTTTTCCGAAGGTTTTTTCATCCAAAAATGAAATACGGTTCATTGTTTCGAAGGTTCATTCATCCAAAAATAAAATATGGTTCGTAATTCTGAAGGTTCGTTAATACATGTACACACCTTACTTTCGGGTTAACGAGCCTTAGTTAATTTTTGGACTTTCTAACTTTGGAATAACGAACTTTATTTAATTTTCGGATTGGCGAACCTTTGGAATACTAAACCTTATTTGATCTTCGGATCTACAAACTTTCGGAATAACAAATCTTATTTCATTTTTGGACTAAATTTCACTTTCGGAATAACAAATTTATTTAATTTTTGGACTAAATTTCACTTTCGGAATAACAAATCTTATTTCATTTTTGGACTAAAGAAACTTCAGTATGATGTCACATGCTCGAATAAACGAACCCTGTTTCATTTTCGGACAAAATTAATGAACCATCAGAAAAACAAACATCGCACTGAATAATGAAATTATACAAGTTGTTAATTTCTGGTGGTACACCTAAGGGAATGCATACTCCCAAGGTGGAAACGATTCATTGTGTTGATTGATGCATACTTGCTATTTCTATGTAAGTTTGGGGCTATCATTTCAATTCTGATAACTTATGTTTGGTATGGGATGGGAAGATTCACACACATTAATATCCTAATTTTTATAACAACAGGTTTTTATAAATCATTTGCTATTAAATTTGCATCTTTTCATTTTTTTTCAGTATGAATGCTAAAAAAGTGTAATGATGAAGTATCTTGCTTCCACATGTGACATGTAGGGCCTACCGAAACGAAGCATTTATCTCATAAACAATATTAAAGCGAAATGAAAGGGAAAATGCATGCATACCAAACTTAATGTTCTCCTTTGTTCTCTTAGTGTTCAGTATATATATATATATATATATATATATATATATATATATATATCCTAATATATTGCTGAAATGAATATTACAGTAATCACAGAATGAAAATGAGATACCCTTGTAGAAAAAAAGAAAGAGAGAGAGAGAGCGAAGAAGGGAGGTGAGCGGCAGGGGGAGGGAGAATATATATATTTAAAAAATACATATATCATCTGGGTTATAATACAGAACAGTCGTCTATTTAAGGTTCGACGAGAATAATTTTAGTTTCTCTATTTCAGCCTAAAAGAGCCGCAGGGGCATTATTAGATTTTACCGAGTTTTCACGCCGCCACATCACAGCTCGACTGACATCAATATAAAGGGACACCATTATTATTGTCTTTTAATCGTGATAACGGAATGGATTTAGGAAAAGCATGTCAAGTTGTACTTTCATGCTGCAGTGCGGTAAACTTGCATTATCGGAGGGATTTAGTATGATCTATCTCTCGATCGTTTAGAGGAACACAATTCGGTGCCCAAGATGATTGAAGTTATAAAATCCGCAGATGGTGGATAATGGATATACCAAAGGGGGCGCGAAACCTATCTTGTTTTTAGCAGGCGGTTGGCCGTCTGAGGGAGGTGGTTGGGGATAGTGCTCTTGGCGGAATTGGTGGCATTAGTAAATGCTCCCACTAAGGTCTGAACCCTAGGAAAATCAGAGATTTTCTGGGTTTAAATAAGAACAAAAAGTAAAACAAAGGTGCGTGTCTTTGATTTCAAATTGTATATAGAGAGCAAAAAAGTGTAAGGGGGACGGCCCCCTTCCATCCCCTCCTCCCCGGTTCCGCATCCTCTTTACAATCATTAATCTTAGTCCCCCCCCCCCCCCCCTTCTGGTCCCACAGATAAACATGAGCAGCATGCTCTTTAGTCCATAAACCCGCACGTTGGCACGCAGGGTTTTGCAACTGCATACACAGCTCAGCGCGGAGGCGTGTAATACGCCCTCGCATCTGCGGTACGTGTGTAACTGGTAGCGCTGAGACGCCGTAATCCCTATCGTGTAAAGTGTGCTTGGATACACGTAATTCACCGCCGGTGAGAGGAAAAAAAGGCTCAATGAGTGGTTTGGCTGACGAGAAGCATGTGCGAAAACACGTGTTCCAAAGCGTCGTTTTAAATGGTACCTCTAGGATGAAAACCTATAGCTTTTCGCCTTTCTATGTCGTTTCTAAGTCGAGAGTGTAAATGTGTGTATGCGTGCAGGTATTTCATATACGGAAATATAATTCATCAGCGACAAAGGACAATTACGGACCTATGTGACTTAGTTGACAATTTGCATTTTGTTACGATGTGAGCCATCGAGGAAAATGCGAATATACGGTTGTTTTGGCATGTTTTCTCCCCAAAATGAGATGACTTATTACATAAGTGCCCCAACTAAAAATGTACGGGAACCTGGTATAGCCTGATAACACCGCAAGAAAGTTCACACACTTAGAAACACATGAACTTCGAAACGCCTTCCCTCATTTCTTGCTGCGGTTGAATAACGTATTTTTGTTATCTCCTTGGGGGTGATTATTTGTCACTTTGGGTCCATTTTTGCAGGAAAGTTCAAACGTAACGGGGATTGACGCAGGACCCACCCACAGATTTCACAGGCATTCATCAAAACCAGATGAACACAAAAGTAACAAAAGCCTCATCATTTAAGGCGACCTCTTCCGTATTCTAGTTAACAGAAAATAACGTAGCTTGCCCTCCTCACAGTGAATCATACACATAGCACGGAGGAGAACAGGTGGCTTGTCCACCTGCGGACCCTTTTTTAACCGGAAAATATATACATAGGAGGACGCAGTATAGCTTCTTCTTTGCTTCATGTTTCCATTCAGTTTCCCGCGAGGTATGTAAGAAAACGAAAATCAATATAATATTCGTGTGCTCGTGTGTATTCTGCGTTCTGGTGTCCTCATTTGTTACTCTATTATGTAAATGCTTAGAATGGACATGGCTTTAATATTGATTGTGCATGCATTACGTCGTGGCCTCTGCTACAGGTCCTTAGAAATTTCGGAGAAATGTTTACTGCAATAATGGTGGTAATTATTTTCGCTTCTTATTTCTTTCACATGCATTATACGGCGAAAAAGTGCAAAATTGCCTGGAAGAAAACCACCATAAACAATTAAACCCAAACTTTGCAATTTACCATCTATTTTATCTTTAGATTGTGGCCAAAAAAAGAAAGAAAGAAAGAGAAATTGAATAAAAAGTAAAATAAGATTAAAAAAAAAACTGCTCCGTGTGCAGGAGTTTCATTTCATAGCTCTCTTTCGTTTAAATTTGGAGCAAGATAATATAATGATTTAAATCATTGCTGCCTTTCTGTTACCATATGATACGAGCTGTTGAATACATGCTTGCTTCTTTTGATTTTCTTCTTCCAGTTCGAGATATGTCTAAAATGCGTCGTAGGTCCCTATTATCACTTTATATCCGGCTTGATTGGGTGAACGTAAGAAAACATCTTTCGAAAATTTTTTCGTTTATGACCTGGCCAACATTGCAAAGCCAAGAAAGCGCACAAGTTGACTACACGAGTGAATGATTATTATAGTCTTGACGAGTAAGGGCGTGTGTGTGTGTGTGTGCGTGTGTGTGCACTGATTGTGTATAGATACACTTATGCTTGTTTATTGTATACATTTTGTTTTGTACTCTTTGTACTTTTATATACTCAAGTGGATAGTGTATTATCAATCAATAGAATGAAACTTAAAACGAAATTACTACAGAAAGAAAAAGGTATTTCTTACAGCCACTGCTGGCCGTGAACTACACAGTACGTGCAATTGCGCCATCTCGTATAATGATGACTTTTCCCCTCCCAAAGCGGAATACACTGTGTGTTTGAAGAACAGCGCCATCCTGTCCACCGGAGATTGCGTGCTGTTGGCACTATCAACTATACTTGTACGTTGTACTTTACTGGCATGAATTGCAAATTATTGTGTACATAGATATGCACACGTAAACTCACGCAGGTGTATTTCTTCTTACATCGAGACTCCATGCTATCAGAAATAATTTATTATGATGAATTTGTAGTGATACAAGAAAAAAAGAACCAAAACAAAACAAAACGAAAGAATGAGAAGGAAAGCATTACCAATGTGTTTCCAAATATTGCCTCCACGGTCTGACCACGGTGATCTCCCCACCTCCCATGGTCTCACCTTACTTTCTCCAGCGATTCTTACAAATCGATATTGACCAAGTCATATTGTAAGGCTCGTTGGTTTATGGTGGTTTTTATGCCATTCTCACTGTAATTGATTTGTCGACTTTACAGTGCAACTTCTGTGATTGCAGAGTCTAAGATTTCCTTTACATTTTAATGACTGCTTAAACTTTGCACTTAGCGACCGGCCACGGATACCTAGATCAAACAAGACAATTGCACGTTTCACGATGGCTATTTGCATTCAGAATCATGACTGTTTGAATTAAAAAAAACAAACAAACAAAGCAAAACTCTTAAACGCCCTAAAATTTCAAGGTGTTAGAAAAGAGCTATATAATATTATATTTATATACATTTTTAAGCCAACTAAAGCAACCGAGACTTGATTCCTGTCAATGCACTTGTGTTTCATAAACGTTGTTAATCATATTTATCAATAATCGAAATAAGGGGGTGGAGAGAGACAGAAAGAGTTATGCACACGGAATTGGAGAAGCTTGCGCGACTTCTGTCAAGAAATGCAAGGTGATTCTTTATAGCCGTGCTGTAGCCCTCATATTTTGGGCTCATCGGGAAGAAAATGAAAAAAAAAAATAAATCACGTCAAAACCCGTGACTGTCTTCGGGTTATCTGCATATGGGGGGGGGGGGGGGGACCCTTTATCCCCATCCCTGCCCGCCATCCCCCCCCCCCTCCCGCCACACACTTGGACGTAACTTTCTCGTATGTCATGTACATGGATGTATAAAGTCAGTGGAAGTTTTCTTGGTCTCAATCAGATTTTCTTTCTTTCCTTCTCTCCCTCTCTCTCCCTCTCTCTCCCTCCGTTCCTCTTTCTTTGTCAGTCAGTCAGTCAGTCAGTCTGTCTGTTTGTCTCGCTGTCTCTCTAGTCTACATTATGTAACTGGTATAGTTTGATTATATTTTAAAATCAGCTTAAACATAGGATGACATAATGAATATTTTCACTTTGGTTATATTATATTCCAGCTGTGAAAACTTGTGAAAATCCTGAAGAGTTTTACCGATGAGTTCAGTTATGATTATAGAGATCAAATATGAACAAATCGGGGTGACTGTAAAGGGGATTATGTCATTTTGATCCTAATGGTCTTTGAGCTTTCTTGAACTACTCGTAGCAATTTTACCAGGCCACTTTGTGCGCATATGCAAACGGCATTGGATGCAAGCAGCGCCAGTATTAAGCGCGCGACATCAACACGCCCATAGCAGTGTGATGTATTTTAACCGATGCTCCTCGTAACGTCCTCCGACTTCAACCAACGTTGGTAGCCACTCGCAGTGATAATTGCAATGGGATAATAATCATATTAATCTATTCACCAGGTCATGTAATTACTACGTAGATTATCGCTATCATGATACTGGCGCATGCGAGGACATGAGTTTTAGCATGGATATGTAGGGTAAAGATCAGCAGAGATCAGTGAGATGCGAGCACCAACGAAGGGACGTGCCGGGGGGCATGAAATGGATGCAATTCATACATCCATGTATTATACTCTGGATTCAGCTGTGGTAGACACTGTATAAAAAATATAAAGCATTGATTGAATGGGATATAATGTTATAGTTGAAAATATTACGGAGATAGAATTTCTCCTTAAAAGTAGTTAAAATAGCATGTCGTGTCTCCCTGTGTCTGCATATCTCCCTCCCTTTGTCTGTTTATTCACTAAGGATATAGGCAATATATCACTTACTTTTTTTTTTCTTCATTTGGATCTTTCGATGTATTTCAACCCGGAGCCCACGTTACATTCTATTTAATGTCCCGTGAGGGTCTCGTTGATTAAAAGATGCTTCAAAAAGAACCATATACACCTAACGAAAGAAACATTTCTTACGAACTACATCGATTGATTCATACAAAAGTGAGCGATAACGAGAGCGAAAGGGATACACACACACACACACACACACACACACACACACACACACACACACACACACATATATATATATATACATATATATATATATATATATATATATATATATATATAATCTTATGCCTATATATATATATAAATATGGAGGGAGAGAAAATGACGGAGAAGAAGAAAGAACGAGAATATGAGACAGACAATGCATAATAGTGTTTAAAATTTTAGACTGCATGATGCCTTTCTAATGGGCGTTTATTTTTTTTGCTTTTTATGCGACATCGTTAAAAGTTCTGGGGAGGGTAAACGACCCGATATTTACGTCACTCAGACGGCTGGGTTTATCCCTTTTTAATGTCTCTTGTTCAAAGTGGCATTACTGTCTGGCATTAAGAAACGTTAGAAATCCCTTCTTGAAGCATATTATCATTAATTATACATCACGAAAAGCTTACTTGCCAAAGAGCCTGAATCAATTTTGCATCATTTCGTATAGTTCTATTACAAGCCTAAATAAACATTCACAATTGTACATTACACTGACTATATAATAGTCCAACTTCCAAAGTTTCAGGAAGTTTGTTAAGAATAAGTTATATGAAATCCATGTTGTCTTTCAAAAGGACCTAAATCCACAACATTTATTTCAGAAGTTCCTATCTCCACATTTTATTTTTCCTGTATCGTGATTGGCTAAAGCAAAGCCACCGTGGGATTTCATGACCAATAGGAAACCAATTCAAAACCAGCGCAGCAGAAATAATATACTCAGTGTTATGTGCTTTGAAATTTCTAAATCGACCATGTCAAAGATTATAATGATGATGGCGGTGGTAATGTTGGTGGTGATCGTGATGATCGATGATGGTAATGATAATGATGAGGGTGATAGTGGTGCTTTTGATGATAATGTCGATAACAAAGAATGAAGATGATGATGAAAAAAAAAGGACGGTAAACCCTATTAAGAACTATACATACTGTTCAATGCATTTTTTTTTTTCGTTTGTTTAGAGATTTCTGCTACGTTACGTTGGGAAAATCTGCCCTCTGGTAATACGGACAGGGTAGTGAATGTTGATGAAGTACTGGCAAATAAACGACTGAAGCTCAAATTTTGAACTGATTTTAAGTTGTTGCTATAGCAGGCATAGTTTCCAGTAGCCAAGTGAACAGTATAAGCACGGCAGGGGATATAAGAGACGCGGTTTTCCTCTTCATAATAAGATGTGTGTAGCTGTTATCCTGCATTTCTCTCCCCCCTTTTTTTTTCAAAAGCGTCTAAATCCCCCCAAAATGATTAATATTCAAGACATCTGCAGATTTTGTTTGTTTGAAGCTGTCGTATGGTTATTTTGTTACCTTTATATGGTGATGACTCTTAACCATGATGTACAAGAACTTCTGGAATAGAAATATATGAAATTGTGTGGACAAAAAAAAATAAAACAAACAAACCTTGATTTATTATAATACACGTAATAGGAATCAGCGAAAGTGGATTTGGGCTCTTTTGAAAGAAAATACTTCATATATATATATTTTTTTTTGTCATGTTGATCTGTCAAAATAATCACTGCTTCTCCTGGAATGAAAAAGAACAAAAAAGTTAAGAGTTCCCACGTATTAGACCAATGGGAATCCGAAGATTTTGACATGTTTACGGCCCGAGTTAGTCCGCATTTAAGGCTGCAAATAGACATGGTCTCTTTCCCCATGACCTTATAAAAAGATTTTTCTCAACCGACAAGTTCACCAAATTGCAGTAGTCCGACTTTTATTGATATTCTGTACAACCAGGAATAGCGATGGGATTTGTTTTGAATGTTGTTTGTCGCATGCATGACCTTTCTTCTGCAAATTAAAGCTCGTTTTAACTTTGACTGTAAACCTTCAAAAAGCCTTCACTTTCATATTTTTGCGCATTATAGGACCCCAGTATACCTAGGTATTAAGACAACAAAAGCGTTACAATCGAACGTTACAATAACGATGATGTTATATAATAATGATAATTGATAAATAGACTGAGTTTATTTCTGCATCTCTTTTTCATATAAATGAAACACAAAGTCATCCGACAAAGGAATTGAATAAAGCTCGTTTGGATCTAGAAAAGGTGAAAAAGATGTAAGTGATTTATTAAAATGTACGATATTACACTGTATTCCATGATAATACAAAATGAAGACGAGCAGGTATTACTATTATACATAATTATTATGCACACTTAAAAGCCACATGCACGTGAAAGATCCCGCTTCATTTATCAATGTTTATTCATCACATCAACAGAGCGGGATGTGTAACCCGGTGAAGTGGTCCCGACTTACATCCAACTGGGCTCCATGGAAGACCAGCTATCCAGCTGAATATGGGCTATCCAGCCATCTTCTCAGATGAAAAAAGAATAAACAAAGAAGTGAAGACATATACCTGCCTTTAAAAGACAAATCAAGTTAATCACAACACAAGATGTACAACAGAAATACAGGAGACCATAATCTTAAGCAAATCCATTACGTGGATAATTGTCTCATAAATGGTTATTTTTCAATACGACAGCTCAATTAAGGGGGTAGGCCTTACAATGTTCGAATTATCACTCACTGAGTGGAGAAAGGAAAAAAATGGGGAAAATGCAATACTTATTTAGTGCATTGTGCAAAAATGTGAAGATTTTGCGTTGAGATAATCTGTATGTCTGTGATGTGAATGTGTACTTTCTGTTCATGTTTGTTGTGTACGTTCAGTTCGGAGCCCTTTCTTTTTATTGAAAGTGAATAGAGAAGAAGAAACAATAGTTAAATCATGATAACAACATGTTCCATTGATCAGAAGGCCTATCTGTTGATTTAGCATATCTGGACCCCGTTTTATCAAAATATATAATCGATTACAAATTTTCTTTCCACTCAGGCTGCCACAGACTGATGACAGAAATCAACTATATAATCTATTATATAACACTTCATAAAAGAGGGCCCAGATTTAACATCATGTATAAATCATCATCAACAACATCGTCAGGATTACCGATGAACAATGTAGAAACATAAAAACATAATAGGCTAGAGATCATTAGGTGTGAACGGATAAACTAAACTGGAACAGCAAAGGACAATCCACAATTACGTTCAATACTTTACAAATGCTGCCTAAAAGTATCATGCATCGATATCTATAAACATGGAAAGAGATGTAGGCCTATTTGTCTCGCTTGCCCGATATCATGCGTAATTTGTAATTGGTTTGATAACGAGAAGCCATGGGGCTTGTCTTGTTGAACTGAATCTAGTACGCTGCCCCGTATCCAAGTTGTATAAGAGTAATCGCTGTGTGTGTGTGTGTGTGTGTGTGTGTTCGGTTTTTTTTTCATTGTTTTGTCTTTTGTCTTTTTTTTTTTTTGCTCATCGGTCATTCGTCGGAAACAATTATTTGCGTCAGGACATCAACCGAAGTACACTGTATATAGATCAGATCGCACAGCCTGAAAAATCCGACTTGTGTTGGTCAACTATCAGGTCAATGTCAAACATGTCTGGTGTGATTCGATGAGACAAGATTGTCCGATGAGGATCACACAGGTATCTAAAATCATGCGCATAATTTCGTTTTCTTTGTCTCCTTTTTATCACAGGTTGTTTGGAATAAAGCATTTTGGAATGATGTTTGAAAAGTCAGATGACCATATAACAAGTTAATTGTTTCTAAACCCTGTAATGGCAGATTTCGCTGCTTGTAGGGTCTTATGCCAGGAAGGTGAGATGAAATCCACCTTGCTTGTACCCCCCCCCCCGAAGAAAAAAAAGAAGAAGGAGAAATCAATGTGGTTGTACCAGCAGTGACCAGAGCGATATATATATATATATATATATATATATATATATATATATATATATATATATATTTATATTATTATTATTATTATTATTATTATTATTATTATTATTATTATTATTATTATTACTATTATCAATATTATTTATTTAATTTTTTTTTTTGTTTTTTGGACAGACGATAAAAACTTGAAGTGGGAGTACAGACAAGGTCTTTTTTCTTGTCAGCTGAAGAAACCTGGAAGTGGTACCGGAAATGGAAATATAAACTGCCCCCCCCCCCCCCACACACACACTTTTAAAAACATGGCGCAGGCCGTGCACACACACACACAAACACACACACACACACATAAAACCCCTCTGTGGAATGGGGGTATAATGGGGTATTGCGCTGGCGGGTAATTATTGGAAGAGAATTAAATGACGGGAAAGACATACAGAGGAAGACGGTTTTTTTTTTTTTTTTTAGCCTTTGCTTTTCCAAATACAGTGCGCTTTTATGCATAATCAATACACAATAACGAAGGATCAGTTTTACAGACTCTCTTTCAACATATAGTATATTTTATAATTGTAAATACACCCCCGAAACCCACACTAGTCAAGCACCCATATGTACCAAGTGAGGCTCCAACGCAACAAGACTAGTGAGAAGACACGTGGAAAGACACACAACACTCTTTCTATATGCTGACGCGTTTTACAGCAAGAGAACATACGATAGCTGATCTGTTCATTTACTACAGTAGTGTCACTAACTTCAACAAGTTTTTAATGATCCCAAGCTTATTATCTATACAAAGTTGTGGAATTAGGTATGAAGCTCTCCTCAGTTTTTTTTCTGTTCAATTTGCCTTCAACTCTCAGGCTTCTTCTATCCCATATGGTGTGGCGTTGTGTATAAGTCACGTGTAGCGAGAAAACGTGCTGTTTGTGCTCGTGGACGCCATTTTAGCCGCAGATCGATATTTTTTCCAAGTTTTTTTTTTTAAATCGTGTGTTTATAATGATAATACTGAACAAACCAGTCGTGATATGAAAGATCTTTTGACAGTTCCTCAATCGAGTATTTCCTGTCGACATGATTTTGATGAAACCTTCTTTGTCCTTCCTGTTAACACGTTTCTCACCAGCAGGTTCGTTTGTTTGTTTGTTTGTTTGTTTTTATCTTGCTTCATTTGAATTTACAACCACAAAATGCACAAGTTAATTGATCTGGAAGCAGAAAAGCATCTTAAGTGTGATAATACCTGAGAGAGGAAATAGTTCCCAAGCTGAATGAGGCTACAAACCACCTGATATTGATCAAAGCCAGCGGTTTTAAAGGTCCAGTTTACCTTTGGGAGCAGTGATTTCAAAAATGTTCAAAATATCATATTTGATGCATATGTGTTTGTATCACAAAACATCCTACCATATAAAATTTTCGCAATAAAGCCTAAAATATAAAGAGATATCAGTGTTTTTCTCAATAAACCGTAACTGTAGACGGTTTAGTCTGGAAACATTTTTATTATTATAACCATTCTTCACATTTTGTGTATTTAACAACATTTAACATAGATTATACGGATTCACATTAATTTTGTAAAGTGGTTGTTTCTATCCCTAAATCACATTTTAGAACTATTTCAAAGCACTAATGCTGGGTTTATGTTTCATCTGCAAATGGTAAGTTATGCCTTTAAGCTATTACGTAAACTTAAAGTGCATGTACTGAATATTGACTATGATAATCAATGGGATGATGCCAAACGCTGATTACTCCATAAAAGAAGGAGATCTCGTTTGCAAGAAATCAGAACTTACAGCAAAGGGTGCCAATTAACAGTGTAAATATAATATACAATTTCAAATTTCGTTACGTCACACACATATATCATTCAGTCCAAGAAAACCTCATTACTCGCTACGTGGATACAAGATTTGAGATTTCGATTGTCGTAAATTCATGGGACATCATTTGATATTCCTACGTAATCTTAACAGCCAGAAACCTTTGACATTTTTTCCAAGTACTTGAACACATAATATTCGGCGACAGATCTCGGCAAATAACGCTCGCAAATCGATTTTCGTCGAGATGTCAGCCAAAATACGGGAAAGACCAGAGCAAACAGACCCTAAGCTAACAAAGTCTGTTCTCTTTGAGACACGTAAGCTATCCAACGATCCGTCCAAGCTATCAAATCTCGCTTTAATAAGAAATATGAAAATGTGCCACATCAAATTCCAAGTTTGAAAATTATACCGCGCATAAAGAAAAAAAAATCACACATGCGCTGTCTAAAAAAATCGATTATTCTGTGAGATGCTTGCGTTTCGGAACTTCCTTTATGATGACGCTGAAAATCTAACATCGAAATCAAACCTAGTATAAAGAATAAATCCATGCTGCTCGCCCTTGGATTACGCTGTCGCAATTATGCTGAAGGTGCGTCATTGAAGTTATAGTGGTCTGCGCTATGACACCACCTCCTAATATTTGCCGTAAACGAAAGTGAAACGAAGTTACGTCTATAACTTTAGAGAAGAAATCCATCTCAAATATAAATAAACTTCAAAAAAAAAAAGTATTTCCGACACAATGATGCAAACAAAAATGGAAAAAAATCAGATAAAAAATAAGGAAAATATGACATTTTGAAATATCACATTACTTTTTTTTTTCCTTTTTTTTTTTTGAAAACATTTCTTGACAAGTGCTTTGAATATTCAATTGAGCGAGTTGATGATGTCATATCCTCACAATTTTTCAAAAATGTTACACATGAAATTCGGGAAAATTGTTATTTTTAGCTGATACAAGTAAATGCATGTTTCTATACGAAGATAAAGAGTTAACATTTGTTCTTTTTATTTTTAGTGGTTTTAAGACAAGTTTTACATTCATACAGCTGAAATTTGAGATTTTTGTCATGTCAGGCTCTATATGACATGAATAAGAATTGTGAGAGCATAACATCGTCAACTTGTTGATTTGCATATCAGTAAGGACTGGTCAAGAATTTTTTCCGAAAATGTGAAATTTCAAAGTGTCATATCTTTCTTATTTCTTATCCAATTTTTATCACTTTCTATCGTTCTGTAGGGAATATTTTCTCTTTCATTTGAAGATTATTTTGGGGTGCATTTCTCCTGTAATGCTTTCCCCATTCAGGCCTGTATATATAAAACATTCTGTAAATGTCTAATTTGAACAATACGACAAGCGCCGTTGCTATATAAAATAATAAGTATACATAAAGAGAACATTTTTTTGTTCTTTCTATACATGGATTACTTAAAGTATGAGACTATTGATCATCAGTCCCATAGATAATAAATTGTATATCTTCTGAGTGCGCTACAAGCATCAAGGTATACCAATCATCGATTAGAACGAGCCCTTGAACAATGACTGCTCAATTATTGCGCTGACTGCCCCAATTAAGGTTTCCGTCAAACACACGGCCGCATGGGGACAAAGAGCGACATATGGCGAGAAAACTTTTCAGTGATTCCTCATGCACATTGGCATTTATTTTGTTTTGTTTTGTGTTTTGTTGTTGTTTTTATAGATGAATTAGGATATGTTATTATCATGGTATGAATTTGGTATTTTGATTTTCAAGTGATCTACGTTTTACAAGCTCCGCTTTTCAGTATATGCCAGTATTTTCCTTAGATATAATACTTTTTTGTCATCATTACAAAGTATGCATGGTTTTTATATTCCTTAGTTCGTATTGTATAAATACATCATGATTTACATTGCTTGCAAATTGTATTTATCAATGAATGATTTGCATTTATGTAACCATTCAGTTGGATGGAAATAAAAAAAAAAAACACGATTGAATTAACTGAATAAAAATTTCGGTTAGCGGCACGTGTTAAATTTTAGCAAGCAAAAATACCTTTAGGGTATAGCCGTGATTACAGTACGCAGTCGGTGAATTTTCTTTTACTTGCTTTTGATTCTCACATGAGACAAAAACGTCAAAATTTCTGTACCGATTAACTGTCACTGGCTCGGCGGAGACCGAGAATGACTAATTTTGTTCAGTTCGTTCTCGAGCAATTACGACGTCACGAGTATCCTAAGCACGCTCCAAGCTAGTTAGCATGCAGTGCGTATTGCAACGACAAGAACACGACATCCCTATCGATCCTCTTGTTTTTTTTTTTTTTTTTTTTTTTTTTTTTGTTGCTTGGTTTACAGCTCAAAACTGATTGTTTCATCGCACACATCAGTTAACACGCTTTGTATGCTGGGTGAATTTTTTAATGCTATTTCGCAACCCACATAGATCCACCGTCCATGCCTGTATACCATTGGATATGACATTGTGTGCCCATTTTCACACCATTTCAGTTCACAACCGTCAAAGATACGCTCTCTTCAATCATTGAACGAGTTGCACACAAATTGTTTTGTCCGATATGAAGGGCGCAAGAACTCGTAACAGATTATGAAAAAGCAAGGAGGTTTAAGGGATGGAGTTCCAACTGGCTGTAATTATTCAAACAGTTGTCAGTTTTCTATTGATGTACAAAAGAATTCCACAGGTGCATTTGTGTCCTTGATCGCCGGGTTTGACGGCGCCGTCTTGCTGAGTAATCTGAAGATTCATTTTGAGCGTTGACATAATGTCGGCTTTATTTTGCTAGTTCATTCATTAAATGAAATGAAATCTCACTCAATGATAAAGCATATAAAACAAAAGTCAATCCCGTCCAGAAATATGTACAAGAGTGTAAATCAGAGCTGTATCAGGTGAAAATGTTTAAAACTGTACCCTCCTGGAAAGCCGATTTTATCACTTTTCCACTTAATTCCGACAAATAAAACTGAAATGGAATAATCTTATAAGTATAATTCTTTATTAATAAAATTATTATATCAGATTAGCGGCCGGGCATGGCCAGTCGAGTAATTTTCATTTTATTTCATCATTTTTGGCCAATTCAAGTTCTATTTGCGCATCCCCGTGTCTTTACCATTATAATATACCACCTATCTAAAGGCCCGGTCACACTGCCCTAAGTCGCGTAAACGCATGAATCACGTAAGAAATTCGAGCCTTAGGCGATACACCCATGCGCGATTTGCGCATTTCATGAGTTTGTCTGACGTGAAACCTTCGAAGTTGTCCGCCGATGTGCGCCGGATCGGCGCTTTACGCGATTCCAGGTTTTGAGCAGCTCGAAACTCGGCTTCGCGTAAAAGTTTACGCAGTATTGCGCTGTTTTACGCAATTTTTGCGTAGTTTGCGTAGTTCTTACGCAAACAATGCGCGAAATATGCGTGGAATATCAGTGATCGTTCGCAAAAATGTTCCCGCTATCGCGTTCATGCGGGAATCATGCGCGATTCATACGCAGTTCATTAGTGATAATGCGAAGATTATGCGTGGTTTTCCGTGGAACTCAGTCGTCGCGCACAACCACGAATTCGCCCCATTAATTAGGGCCTTTGCGTGCTGAAAGTGCGTGGTTTGCTGGTGATTTTTACGTGTTCCTTCCGTAGTTCTTGCGCAACTATTCATCGGTGATTTTCATCGCGTAAATCAGCGAAAATTCTCGACGGACAAGCACGCACAACCAAATTTCTTGCGTGATTCATGCGTTTACGCGACTTTTGGGCAGTGTGACCGGGCCTTTAGTAGGGATAGGGAAAAGTAATTACCATCACAAAGACATATCTTCCTTAGAAAGTGGCTGGTGATTATGTAGTTTTGTCAATTGTCAGTTGTATTCCTATCTACGCGGCAGATCCAGTTTGGCACATGCTTCAAATATTTTCCAGTGACGGCATCAAACATGGATTCAAAGGAAATAAGACAGTTGTGACTCCATTCTCTTGAACCTCGTTGGAAAAAGCTATCTAGGTCCTACTCGTATACATTCGCATCTACTCTTAGCAACTCGTATCTTTACGTGAGTCATTCGTGCCAGGTCGTGAGCAGTAGAACCCGAGTAACCGACAGAGATCGTGGGGGATCACAGCGCGTCTCACCAGAGCGTAGTGTGTATCTGGTCAAAGGTCGATCGTGATCACCACCATTACATGCGATCTGTCGTGCTTGGTACAGATCCAGTACAACCTTATACGATAGTCATTATCATGTCGATCGCAGAACATCTTGAACCGTAAAAAAAAAAAAAAAAAAAAAAAAAAAAAAAGATTTGATAGGATCGCCACGATCACACCACGATTACCCCATGATAAGGACCACCGATTTCAATGTGGCGCAAATCGTAATTGTGGGAACATGTAGCAGCATTATCAAGTATTATAGTACAGGCCTGCTCGCTGTCTCATGTCTTCACACTTCCACGTGCACGTCGAATGTGTGTGTGTGTTTTTTTTTTTTCTTTGTGTGTTTCGTTCTTAGGGCGGCCGCGACATGGCAATACATTTGGAAATATTTCTTCGGAAATCTTAATGGTGTTCATGCCACCACAGTTGGTAGCACCGTGTTGTATAATGCGCAGCAAAGTTCTCCATGCATTTGCAATACCAAAGAGTTTGGCAAAAATTATAATCTGCTTTTTGCTCATAAACAAAGACCTGTGAGAGAGACGAACAGCTAAGACATGACAGGCGAAAGCTACGACTGATGGGCCTCTTGCAAAAATCTGCCTATCAGGTTTCAGTTGCTTTATAAGGGCGTCTCCCGGCGTTTGAAGAGATCAGTGAAGTGGTGATCGATGTTCTTACGCGCTGACGAACCCACTGATATTAATAGTATCAGTGGTTTTCATGTCCCTGCAATAGCAAGGACGAGTTGGGATTGTGGTTGATTGATAGATCTGGAACGTGCATTGAATTCTGTGATTGGGTAGGCCTGTTAACGATAACTAGAGTGTGAGAGTGTATATCTCTTAAAACAAAATGGAGCGGGGGGAGGGGGGGGGGGGGGGAGGGGGTAATATTACAAACTCTTCTACTATCTTATCCGTAATGTGAGACAAGCCCTTGTACATCAACAGAAGCTGTGCTCGTGTATCATTCTTCATTACTTCTCATGTAACATAGTACGTTATGCCTGAATTTTGCAAGCCCTATTTATATCAGCTATATAAGAATAGCACCATGATCGTGGCGACGTAGTATACACGTCACTGTATATATACAGTTATTATGTTGTTATAGGGTGCTACATTCACAACTCAGGAAGGGACTGACGGATGGAAAATCACCAACCATCAAGTTTCTTTTATCCCCCGAGCACATGCATGATGCACTCACTATTCACTTTGGGGGCAATTTAATGATTCATTTTCATCAGTATATCGGTCCCGACACCACGCTGCATGATTATGTAGATTGATAATCAACTTATTGGCCTGGCATGACCAAGGTTCGTGAAGCTCACATTTCAAGCTTTCAACTTGACACACATTGATGTCAGAACAATGGCTCAACATTAATTTGTCATACGCCCCTGCAACAGCAACTGATAATTAAAGAATAGGGAAGAAGGGAGAAAGATATTAACCCTTTCACCCACACACCAATCCTCTCACACACGCACGTTATGCAAACACACTCACGCACTAACTCATACATACACTCTCAAACATATCTTAATACACACATTTTAAGGATACCTATTTACACGAAATACATGTAATCGTCGCGACAGTTGCAATTGATTAGGCGACGTCTATGGAACGTCTCCAGAGAAGGTGCGAGCAACCGTAATTGTTTTCTAAGAGGATCGCCAATGGTACCATTTTCTTCATCTTCTCTATAGCATCAACTGCTGCCTCAGCACCCATAAACTACGCTTAAGCTGCTACAACTGCTTTTCCCTCCTACTTTTGCATGCCTTTGTGCCCCCCCCCCCCCATTCCCCTTGGGTGGCATTTGGTGGATGATGCACTTTGGATTTGGAACTATCTCGTTGCAAGACGAGACGCGGCCTCTTCCAAGAAAGGACAAGGAGCAGTAGCCATCATAACAGGATCAGCTATCAAATGCTTTAGACCTTGACAGGGATGCACCTGACTTTGACAAGGAGTGAAGGTGTCTCGATGACGCAAGCACACGGTCAGTCACGTGGTCTCTAATGGGTCAGGCAGAATCAAGCAACGTCGTTATCATGGAGATGTCGCTGAGTTGTTGCTGCAACGTCACCTTTGTCTACAACTGTCCTGCTGGAAAGAACAAAGAATCACACTGTGTGAGAAACACAGTGTGAATACAATGTGAAGACAATATGAACACAGTGTGAATACAATGTGAAGACAATATGAACACAGTGTGAATACAATGTGAAGACAATATGAACACAGTGTGAATACAATGTGAAGACAATATGAACACAGTGTGAATACAATGTGAAGACAATATGAACACAGTGTGAAAACAATGTGAAGACAATATGAACACAGTGTGAATACAATGTGAAGACAATATGAACACAGTGTGAATACAATGTGAAGACAATATGAACACAGTGTGAATACAATGTGAAGACAATATGAACACAGTGTGAATACAATGTGAAGACAATATGAACACAGTGTGAATACAATGTGAAGACAATATGAACACAGTGTGAATACAATGTGAAGACAATATGAACACAGTGTGAATACAATGTGAAGACAATATGAACACAGTGTGAATACAATGTGAAGACAATATGAACACAGTGTGAATACAATGTGAAGACAATATGAACACAGTGTGAATACAGTGTGAAGACAATATGAACACAGTGTGAATACAATGTGAAGACAATATGAACACAGTGTGAATACAATGTGAAGACAATATGAACACAGTGTGAACATAATGTGAAGACAATATGAACACAGTGTGAATACAATGTGAAGACAATATGAACACAGTGTGAATACAATGTGAAGACAATATGAACACAGTGTGAATACAATGTGAAGACAATATGAACACAGTGTGAACATAATGTGAAGACAATATGAACACAGTGTGAAGTCTCTTCACGCTGTTAAATTCGAGCGTTTTAACAGTCAGTGTGAACACATTGTGAATCATCAATTCACAGTGTGACACAGAACATTCATGAGAACACTCTGTGCAAACAAAACCACCGTGTGAAATTATCTCCACACTGTTAAATTCGAGCGTTTTCACATAGTCGACCATGTGATCACACTGCAATGTGAACACACTGGGAAACTGTGTTCTTTCTAGTAGGGTGGTCTCCTATAGAGAGAACGCGGAGAAGTCTCCTATAGTCGCGGCCAAGTTTGTCTCTGCGACGTTCCGCAGCTGATGGAGACATCGTCACAGAGACGTCTCGGAGACCTGGTGGAGACTGGAAAAAGTCTCCACAAAGGAAACAAATAGCATGCATGACTTCTAACGCGACTCTCCGAAGACATGCCTAGTCTGCAGAAGACTTCGCGAAGCAGTCAGTCCGCAGCACGTATGCTAATGAGCCGATCCGGCAAGATTTATTCAGCACTCTCGTTGACGATCTTTGCGTTCAAAAGGTGTCTTGTCGTGCGAGATTTTGCGAGACTTTGATAGGGCTATGGTTTTCATAGTGTACAGACTTGTACATGCATTTGTCATGGCTACAAGTCACGGTAAATTGTTCTCCAGACTTTGATCTTTATTTTGATACTAAATGTACGTATAACATCGGATCTTATCATGACTATATAATCAGTTGAATTTGCGTAAATTTTACCTGCTTTTCACGGAAGATTTTGTCGTCTAAAGTTCTTTTTTGGTTCCTGACCGGATTAAGGAACTGTTGTTTCTGATTTTGGCTTTTTCGTAGAGAGGAAACTTAGATGCTCATCATATGTTGGAGACAAGGAGACGCAAGCATGATTTATACTAGTTTTTCCGTTTTGAAATGTCTGTAAAATTCACTCCTAAGCCGGAAGTATGCTCCGCACAAAGTGTACAGTGGCGCGAAAGAGCTCTCTCATTGGACAGTGCTTGCATTCAGCACTTGAACTACACGCGTGCCAAGAAACCGCAAGTGGCATGAAACCGTTATGTAGCAGGGTAATGACGTAATGCAAGCGCTGAATGCAAGCGCTGTCCAATGAGAGAGCTTACTCTTGAGATTACACGGTTTCAAGCTGATCAGCACTGACATCGATGTATACTTTACTGGTTCCTGACCGGATTAAGCAACAAATTGCCAAGATATTTACATGGATACAAAGATAAGGAGATGGACTACCAAATAAAGCATTTTCATTGAGACGCAAGGTGAATTTGATATTTTTTTGACGTCTTGAACGTGTACTGCACGAATTACTTTTTTCATCATTTTTCAAGCTCAAATTACGCTATGATATTTTTCATTTACAATAATTTGAGTAACATGTGACGATAGTTTACATATTTTCCTTGCATTTGATACCAAATTTGTGAACATAAGGTGTATTTTTGTTGCCGAAAGCCCAAGGACAAAATCCCCTTACGCAGCTCATTACGTATGCAAGCCTAGAGCGGGCTTGCATACGAGTTGAATAAATACGAGCGAATTATCGGGTGCTGCGGACTGACTGGAAGACTGGTGTTCGCGGGGTTGGACTATTCCTTTGAGTGATATTTTACCCTCAAGATTGATTTTCCCGTTGTTGTTGGTTTTTTTAATGGTAACTTCATCATTTTGATTGTCGTATTCATGTACATGAAATTGTTTTCCTGTTACAATTTCACTGTGAATCTTTTTATGCATCTTACCTGTGCAATTCGACCTTTGGTCACCAGTCAGATTTCAATAATGACCTCTTTCAAATTCAATTAACTGCACTACTATTGTTTACAAACAAATTACAGGACAGTTCCTATCTAGAGCACGGCGAGTGGACTCAACCAAAACTCTTTTGCACGAAGTGTCCAATTTTCCCTCAAACTAACAGCAAATGCTTCACCGTTTATTGTTTTTCTACAATAATGGAACGCGTGTTTTTTGTCTGAGGATACTCATCCTTTAAGCCGTGGCGATTATCGAAACCATGGCCATTTTACTGTCTAATTGCGAGGGAGATTTAGATTCCATCCGGTGATATGAATCGGTAGGAAGAATATGACGTCACCACAGAGGTTATAACCATTTGAACGAAGTTCATGGGCAAGATTTATCATCACTTGTCTGGTACTGTCGAAAGGGTCCCGATTAAAAATTGCATGGTCTCGTGCATCCCCTAAGTGATGGTAGCTGGCTGTCAGAGCATTTTGATGAAAAACACCGATATAACTTAGACTGAGTAAGTTGGAATTATTTAAGAGTATAATCTTTATCATAGTCTGCTAAGTAATTGCAGTGATTTACGAAAATGTATCAAGGAGGCAAGGGCTCCCGGAACCATGGGGGGGGGGGGGGGGTAGGGGGCTGCAGCCCTCTAATCCTTCTTTTTGATTAACAGAAGCCAAATTTTTAAAATATCAAAAAGTAATTAGGATGCCATAACAAAACCCACCATGAGTCAGCGAGGGTTCCGCCCAGATATTCTTTTCGTCGAAGGGGGATGAAGAGGGGTATGATTGACCCTTGACCACCCTCCCCCCCCAAAAAAAAAAAGAAAAAAAAAGCGTTTCGTGATCGCCTGCTAGGTGAAATCTTTAGTGGGTCTGTAGAAGAGAGTTGCCTCCCAGAGTCACTATCATAATTATTATGGAAATTATATGCAAAGTGCCTCAATGTTTTAATTTCTAATAGGCGGAGAGCTTTCCTCATCTTTTGGCATCAGGCCTTCAAGTTATTTCCAGTGCACGCAGGAAATGGAAGAGGGACTTAGGTAGTCATCAGCATCCCTGGCCGCACCATCATCAACAAGATATGGAGAGTCACGACTGAACATACTACTCCGTCTATTCACAAATCTCTCTCATCATCGGCGATCGCTAATTGATGACTGAGTAATCATTCTTTCTCTATTATGGCTCCATCCTATATAGATTAATATTTTGTGTGTTTGCACGTGTGTGTGTGTGTGTGTGTGTGTGCGAGGGAGTGCGTCTGATACACACTCGATCCCCTTTTAGTTAATTTCTCTTTCATTCTGGTGAGGGATTCTGTCAATCTAATGGACAAACGATCGGCCGTATATAGACTGCCATTTTTGCCGGGGCATTATGATTGCTTGGTATCACGGCCATCTTGGAACATGTCATTTGCCCGGGTAAGATAGATCACCTACGCCAAAGCAGTATTAACAACTTTGTGAAAAGCACACGGTAAAACCGGTATGTTTTCTCAGAGAAAAAAAAAAAAGAGGAAGAAAAAAATATCGTGCTCTCACAATAAAGAGTATTTAAACAACAGATTATGGCAACCGGGATACAATAACGCACACTGTAACCGTGTTTCATATTTGCCTACTGTTTAGATTCGATTCCGGTGCAACCTCATAACTGACAAAATTAGTCAACTTGTCATTTATGCCATATAGAGCTTCTATATGCTCCATGTTTATACAATATGAATGGTAGAAGATATGTAGTAACTTCATAGAAGTTACACTCGGGCTTCATGAACACAAAGCCTATCACTTCATCTATCTGTCAGCAAAATGAAACGAAACATTTTGTGACCTTTCACATGTGACAGTTTTCTATATCATGTGCTATAGAGATAGAGAGAGAGAGAGGGGGGGGGGGGTGCTCAAGTCATTACATGCAGAAGCAAATTTAAAACGCCACAACAAACCTGTAGAGATGATGTGCTTTGTGATATACGACAGGCAGACAATCTTTCAATGGCCAAGGGGGAGTCCAAAGTGGATGGATGTGTTCGATCAATTACACACCCTCCGACTCGGCGCTCATTATCATCAACACGCAGGTCGTGCTCAGCATGGGATATGGCGCGGACGAGAGATGTCCCACGTGCCTGGCAACCGACGCGTCGCTGGCAACTTTACCATGGCAACCGCATGGAACGTCGAGTGCGGCGCGATCGAATCTGAGAAAGTCAGTATACCGAAATTGTGCTTGCGACTCGCATTGAGAGAATGAAATATATTCGGAAACAATGCGAAAAAATCGGGAGTTCTCTTTCAGAGGAAATTAAAAAAAAAAAACGGAATTGACGAACAGTAATGAAAAGGACCTCGATTATTATTGATGTGCGTTGTAATTGGCAACCCTGAAAATGGAAACCTCGGAATCGATAAATCTCTGTCTATAATAGAATAACTCCTATGGTCTATATCGGGGATGGTTTGGTGGCAATAAAAGATTTATTGAGTTTCTGAGTCCCCATTGCTTCCCCCAACTAAAAAAAGATTTTCGCTCAGACAGTACAAAAGGGCGCATCAAACTTTATTACGTTTCCGCGTGATGTACCAGAAACGAAAAAAAAAAAAAAAAAAAAACAGAAACAACTCGCGAACATAATCCGAATGTACTGTACGATTAATCAGTGGAGTCGTTGAAAACATCGGCGTGCAATTAATATTGCATACGTTTAATGCTTTTCCATATTAGATGCGTTTTGTGGAAATCTACTATTCAAAGTAATGTACGTCAGAGCAACCAGCGAGCGGAACGGAGAACAACTCTTGAATTAGACATTACTGATTAAAAAAAAATCAAACAAACCCAAACCCAAACCCAAACAGAATTAAAAGGGAAACGCGGAAAGTTAAATGTAAAATTTTGGTGAAATTTCATATCTGTTATGCATTTTAGAATAAAAAAAAAAGAAAATTGCATGAATTCCTTTCAGCAGTATGACAAATCAAACTTGTGTGAAAAGAAAATTATGGAACTGGAAGCGAAGTAGCTTGTTCATTATACTCTCGAACGGGTCACAGAATCACACATCATCCTCGTTTGATACAGCATGCGCCCTTGGGTCTGTGAAAAGACGGACGAGTTTCGATATGGCAGTTGAAGCTTTTCAACTTTAGTTTTCTAAATCTTGTATGTATTACATTTTGTGTTATGCATAAATATTGGAAAGCAGCGTTGCTCGATCTCACTCGGACTTATATATATTGATGAACGCATGCCCTCACACACATAATCCTGCACAAAATAATACTTCTACATCACCAGGGCAAACATTTTTTCTATACACATACAACAAACGCATGCATACATACACTTTGATGGTGAAACATGTATCCGAAGGTTCCATGATAGCTTTATTCCTGAAAAAAAAAGGTCATAAACCTTACTTCCAACATTAGGATAAACAAGTTTTCTCATAGGCAGTCACGTGACTAGGATTTATCTGACGCTGATGAGTGTTTGCCCACACTGAAGATCTGTTCTTCCATCAACTGACAAGAACAATTAGATAACGAACGAAACAGACACGAAACTGCTTAATAGGCGAAAGAAACAATAGAGATAAACACATAGAAAAAAGAAGTTAAGATAAGCGCGCGCGCACACACACACACACACACACACACATGCATATAATAATAAATGTTTATAAGTGTAATGGAGAGTTTCATTTCTTGTGGTGAATGAAAGATGAAATGATCAAAGATTTCATCTGTCACCAAATAAACTATTCTGTCCATTGCACGAATGTAAAACATGTATTTTTTTAGTTTTATATAAAACAAAAGATAAATGTTTTTCATTCGTGCAATGGACAGAATATTAAATTTTCATTCGGTGAGAGATGAAATATTTGATCCATCTTTCACCTCATGAAACTTCCATTATGAACGCATGCCATCACACACACACACACACACACACACACACACACACACACACACACACACACACACACACATATATATATATATATATATATATATATATATATATTATATATATATATATATATATATATATATATATATATATATATATATATATATATATAGTGTGATGATGCTGATATTCCTACCGCACGCCTCTGTCATCTTAAGTGAAATTATAGTTGAGACAATGTAGATAACAGAAGATGTCGCATGAAACCGGCAGAGTTGTGAAGCTTTCGACCGTGGTCTTCCTCAGCTTTAATGTCTGTTTGTGAAACGAAATATATGTTTTTGAGCATAACAAATCTGAAGTCATAAACACAATATATTAAATATAAGTTGAGCATGAGTTAATAGTTACATGACATACTTGGCAATATTTTTTGGCACTTTGCAACACATTCAACAATGTATAACTGGAAATGAGTGTATAGTGAGTATATATAGCATACAAGCATATCATACAATAAAAATTATCAAACATATATCATAAATAAACTAAATAATATGATTACCTGCTAAGCAGACGTTTGCGTTGCCTGGATGTCTTGTGGCTGTCTTGTGGCGGGATGTGAGTGATCATGTGATATTGGGGGAAGGTTTGTGTGCGGTGGTGCATGTCAGGCAGGAGTGGGGTAGTGTAAAGAATTAGGTTCAGTGTTACAAGTGTGTCAGTCGTGTCAGTGCAGATAAAGAATGGTTGACAATTACGATACAATGAACATTCTCGTGGTCATTAACCCCTACAGCTGATTTACCAACAATCAAAATAGCAGGCATGGAACCCGGGTACAGATAGAGTGTGAATAGAGAGTGGATAGTGTGTTGCCACTTGTCCCTAGGTACATAACACAGAAATATACAATATACACATTATTTTATATACCAAAATTATCACTGAAACAATCTTCATACTCTTGCCACATAATATAACAAAATTGTGTCGCACAGTATAATTTTTCTGTGTACACCTCTATCAATCTATCTATTAATCTATTCATAATTCATATTTATATATATTCATATTGAGATCGTATATATATATACATATGCATATATATATACACATATATATCCATGTACATATGCATGCATACATACACATAAATATCATATACACACATACATACATATATGATTACATAATTCCTTCTATCCACATTATATAATAACTGAGTATATAACAATACCTATCAGTTAACCAATACAACATCAGAAAATCACAATCCTTTACAAACATTCTATCTTTTCCGTAAATACAGTCTCATTTTACATAAAACCCGGGTATAGATAAAGAGGGGATAATGTTTTGCCACTTAGAAATAAAATATATGCCAAAATTATTGCTGACAAAATCTTCATGCTATTCCCACGTGATATAACAAAGCTGTATGGCACAATAATTATTATATATACTGTTTCTCTGGTGCACAACTCTACCTCTCTCTATCTATAATCATCATTTGTTATACATATTATATAATATTCATGCACCCATGTTATGATTCTAGACACATGCATACACTATATATATACATATATATACATAGAAGAGCCTGCTTGCAAAAAACGACAGGTCCATATTTGCCAAATGGAGACACATGTGGCTAAGGTCAAGAAAAATAAAGAGAACAACAAGGAAATTTCTGCCTCTCCTGACCATAACCTCAAAAACATATCTTTATATGTAATGACCAATATATCATTCAAAAGGTATCACCTTGTACTTCATGACAGACATCGTACTTCAGAATCTTCAGAAATGGACTCATTGGCCCCTGCAAACAAACCCCTCATACATATACATATAATATACATTATATAATAGTACATATACACGCACATTTACATACATACATACATATACATGTGTGAACATATACACACATATATATATATATATATATATGTATTTAATTATTTGATATATAACAATGACAATGACTATCAATCATCCAATGCAACATCTCTTCTGATGAATACAATATCATCTTTCATATACATTTCCTAAATACCATTCTATATTACTCATCTACATTAATACCATACGGTGTGAGCGTTTTAAGTTTCAAGATCCAGTATGATTCCCGCCTTAAAGTGACTTGATTTGATTTTTTGTGGATAAGTTCAATGCCCGTGACCCGTACATCGTCGATTGTGTGATCAAGTGTGCTGAAATGCTGTGCTACCGGAATTTGTTTACGTTTTTCTGTGTTGTATTTGCGGATGTTAGAGCGGGTGTTGTTCATGCGTGTGTATAACGTTGTGGTGGTTTTTCCGACATATTGTTTTCGGCATCGGGCGCATGTGATCAAGTAAATTACGTAACTTGATTTACAGTCAATATGTTGCAGTATGTGAAACTCCTCTCCCGTGACGGTGCTGGAGAATTTATTTGTGTTCTCCATCAGTGGACAGATACAACATTTTTTGGCATTGCATTTGCTTGATCCCCTTGGTCTGTTTGCATGTACATCAGCCTCCTCATGCACTTTGGCGGAGACCAGCAGGTCTTTAAGAGACCGACCTCGGCGAAAGGATACAATAGGAGGCTCAGGGAATATTTGTTTCATGTCCTCTGACTGATGCAGAATTGGGAGGTGTTCACGCATGACCTGAGAGAGTTTTCTTAGATTTGGGTGAAATGATACAACAAAGGGCGTCCTTTTCAGTGGCTTTTTGATTTTGTATTTCAGAAGGTCTTCTCGGGGGACGGTGGAAGCTTTATCTACAGCTTTCTGGACATCTGTTTTGTTGTAGTTGCGCTGTGATAGATGTTCTTGTAGTTGTGCTATTCCCTGTGAGGCATTCACCTCTTCTGAGCAAATTCTACGAATGCGCAACGCTTGACTGTATGGGATACTCTGCAAAGTATGGGAGGGGTGACAAGATTCGGGAATTAGATAAGCATGACTGTCAGTGGGCTTAGAGTAGAGGGTAGTGTGGAGTGCTCTGTTCTTAATGTAAATCAAAACGTCCAAAAAGGGAACCAAAAAGAGGACATGAAACAAATATTCCCTGAGCCTCCTATTGTATCCTTTCGCCGAGGTCGGTCTCTTAAAGACCTGCTGGTCTCCGCCAAAGTGCATGAGGAGGCTGATGTACATGCAAACAGACCAAGGGGATCAAGCAAATGCAATGCCAAAAAATGTTGTATCTGTCCACTGATGGAGAACACAAATAAATTCTCCAGCACCGTCACGGGAGAGGAGTTTCACATACTGCAACATATTGACTGTAAATCAAGTTACGTAATTTACTTGATCACATGCGCCCGATGCCGAAAACAATATGTCGGAAAAACCACCACAACGTTATACACACGCATGAACAACACCCGCTCTGACATCCGCAAATACAACACAGAAAAACGTAAACAAATTCCGGTAGCACAGCATTTCAGCACACTTGATCACACAATCGACGATGTACGGGTCACGGGCATTGAACTTATCCACAAAAAATCAAATCAAGTCACTTTAAGGCGGGAATCATACTGGATCTTGAAACTTAAAACGCTCACACCGTATGGTATTAATGTAGATGAGTAATATAGAATGGTATTTAGGAAATGTATATGAAAGATGATATTGTATTCATCAGAAGAGATGTTGCATTGGATGATTGATAGTCATTGTCATTGTTATATATCAAATAATTAAATACATATATATATATATATATATATGTGTGTGTGTATATGTTCACACATGTATATGTATGTATGTATGTAAATGTGCGTGTATATGTACTATTATATAATGTATATTATATGTATATGTATGAGGGGTTTGTTTGCAGGGGCCAATGAGTCCATTTCTGAAGATTCTGAAGTACGATGTCTGTCATGAAGTACAAGGTGATACCTTTTGAATGATATATTGGTCATTACATATAAAGATATGTTTTTGAGGTTATGGTCAGGAGAGGCAGAAATTTCCTTGTTGTTCTCTTTATTTTTCTTGACCTTAGCCACATGTGTCTCCATTTGGCAAATATGGACCTGTCGTTTTTTGCAAGCAGGCTCTTCTATGTATATATATGTATATATATAGTGTATGCATGTGTCTAGAATCATAACATGGGTGCATGAATATTATATAATATGTATAACAAATGATGATTATAGATAGAGAGAGGTAGAGTTGTGCACCAGAGAAACAGTATATATAATAATTATTGTGCCATACAGCTTTGTTATATCACGTGGGAATAGCATGAAGATTTTGTCAGCAATAATTTTGGCATATATTTTATTTCTAAGTGGCAAAACATTATCCCCTCTTTATCTATACCCGGGTTTTATGTAAAATGAGACTGTATTTACGGAAAAGATAGAATGTTTGTAAAGGATTGTGATTTTCTGATGTTGTATTGGTTAACTGATAGGTATTGTTATATACTCAGTTATTATATAATGTGGATAGAAGGAATTATGTAATCATATATGTATGTATGTGTGTATATGATATTTATGTGTATGTATGCATGCATATGTACATGGATATATATGTGTATATATATGCATATGTATATATATATACGATCTCAATATGAATATATATAAATATGAATTATGAATAGATTAATAGATAGATTGATAGAGGTGTACACAGAAAAATTATACTGTGCGACACAATTTTGTTATATTATGTGGCAAGAGTATGAAGATTGTTTCAGTGATAATTTTGGTATATAAAATAATGTGTATATTGTATATTTCTGTGTTATGTACCTAGGGACAAGTGGCAACACACTATCCACTCTCTATTCACACTCTATCTGTACCCGGGTTCCATGCCTGCTATTTTGATTGTTGGTAAATCAGCTGTAAGGGTTAATGACCACGAGAATGTTCATTGTATCGTAATTGTCAACCATTCTTTATCTGCACTGACACGACTGACACACTTGTAACACTGAACCTAATTCTTTACACTACCCCACTCCTGCCTGACATGCACCACCGCACACAAACCTTCCCCCAATATCACATGATCACTCACATCCCGCCACAAGACAGCCACAAGACATCCAGGCAACGCAAACGTCTGCTTAGCAGGTAATCATATTATTTAGTTTATTTATGATATATGTTTGATAATTTTTATTGTATGATATGCTTGTATGCTATATATACTCACTATACACTCATTTCCAGTTATACATTGTTGAATGTGTTGCAAAGTGCCAAAAAATATTGCCAAGTATGTCATGTAACTATTAACTCATGCTCAACTTATATTTAATATATTGTGTTTATGACTTCAGATTTGTTATGCTCAAAAACATATATTTCGTTTCACAAACAGACATTAAAGCTGAGGAAGACCACGGTCGAAAGCTTCACAACTCTGCCGGTTTCATGCGACATCTTCTGTTATCTACATTGTCTCAACTATATATATATATATATATATATATATATATATATATATATATATATATATATATATATATATAAACCGAATTACCAAACCATCTCTGTTGTAGTTTCGCATTTTGTTTTAAGTTTAGCGATAGGAATAAAGAGAGTGAGAGATGAAATATATAACAAGAGAAAATCGATCTTATCTTCTTGTTCTGATATGAAAAAAAAAGTCTCTGACGTAACGTCAAACAGCGATCGCTTGTGCGTGTATTCGGATATTATCATAGATTATGAAATTGAATTAACGGCGGCAACAGCTGTACACAATGAATGGAAACATACAAGTGGCTCATCGTTTCACCAGTTCATTGATTTAATATCAATCGGTCAATCATTTCACTGGAATCATAAATAGGAAAAATGAGACGGAAAGGAAGAAATGGAAATGAAATGCGATACATGTGGAGTACAAATTAGAAGCAATATTTACAGCTATACCAAGAAGGCACTTCTTGAAGAATTTCCGCGAAGCTGTGTTAGGCTTACAATACTCCTTAATCACTCATGCAACGTGAAAATTTCACTAGTTACGCATATACAATATCTTCTCAATGTAGTAGTAGTAGTAGAAAAGATGACGATTTATTCGCCTCATTTCCTGTGATCTTTATCTTCAAATTTGCATAAAATATACAACATTTTGTACACTCCAATTTTTCAGTGATTATAGGACGGACGTTTTATCATAAAAAGGCAATGTGATGAAGAATATGAAGAGGCATACATGTGAAGTAACACGCACGTGTTATTTTGCTAAAATGCGGAAAATAGCCACGTTCAGAACCCAAGATATTTCAGAATAGGTCTCTTATTTTTTTTAATTCAGCTTTGGCTTCCTGTTGCAGAGAATCAATGTGTTTCTGCCTTTATCATAGTGTACATAATTCACAAATTTAAACGCGCACTATTCGGAAATCAGCAGTATGGGGCCAATGTTAAAAAAACAAAACAAGAAAAAAAAAAACAGGAAAAAAAATCGAACATAATCATTCCACCAATTGTCCAGTATAACCGTGACCCACACTGACACTATAGACTTATTTCCTTAAATTTGATGTTACATTTGCAAGTCGACATTCTTCATACGAAAAGATAGCAACCTGTTAACAAAGTGTCAACAGATTTATTGCCCTACGGGACTGTAACAACACATTGATCATTATCAAGCGTTGGGCTTTAATCGGCATTATTAAAATTCTTATCACGACGAAATCAGTTTTTACTCTGAATACATTGTGCCTGTTTTTTTCTTCTTATTGTTCATGATAACATGGACATAATATCCGTGAAATTTTGCCCAATTTGTAATCCGATTACAGTCTTGTCACTTTATTCAGAGGTGACAACCGATGAATGTTGGATAAACATCGATTTAAAACTACAAGTCAAGCAATATTATATCCTGTGAGTTTTAAAACTGATTCCTCAGATAAAATGGACAAACACCTCGTTTAGATTACAGGCGAATGTAACCAATATAGAAAACTGACTTGCTGTACATATTTAAGGCAAGCCCTATTTTGTCTTCCCGAAATCACCAAGCATGTATAGTGTGTCACTGCAACCTCCAAATGAATCCATTTGCTTGTCACACGTGGGATTATAACATGGTAATAGTCACTTAAACGATCACAAATGACAAAACTAAAAGTAATAGTAAAAAATATTTTTGTTTGTTTGCTTTTTTGGCTATAGTACACATTTGACCTTACACATGAAGTTTACTCTTTTACAAATGATTTCGGAGAGGCGACGACGTAGATATAAATTACCATGGTTACACGTAACTTTCAAAAGGCATCAACTCCTACGAACACCTTGTTCAAAGCAGCGAAAATGCGATGAATGTACGCGATTCCTATTTCCAAAACAGCATGAAAAGATTAATAAAGCAAAACAATCCAAAATAATGCAAATTCAAAAGCAGAGATTTCGTCTCAACACTGCATATACATGCTTACACTATTTGAATCTAAGTGGTCATTGCCAGCAAATGGACAGCAGACTATACGAACGAAGACCGTGTTTTTTTTTTTTCAATCTCTGTCCTTGACCCTTTGATGATTGCATATCTATCCTTCCGTAGTACGATTTCATTTTATTCTCCCGCCGAGTACTGTTTTTCATTATTTTCTTTCTGTTTGTTTTCAAGTGACGACCACCTCTTACTTAAATTGGGTCGAAAACTTGTCGCACAAGCGCCGTGCAAACACGATGATTTGTGCTCGGAGTTTGCCGTTGTCATGGAAACTATGTTGCCCCCTTTTCAGCACTCACGTCCCGCTCCCGGGAACTGGCAGATTGTAATGCCATGCAGTATTTTAGATTGGCTTGATTGCTTTTCTGTGGTCTCTACATGCATATTTAACACATCATTATTTCATATTTCAACGTTTGCAAGCACACGCGCAGAAAATGTGTTTTGGATGATAGTGGTTCTGTCGCGTATATTGGGTTGGACTGGGATGGAGGAGCGGCAAGTGAACAATTGGTATCGGACCTGCTTCTCAGCGCTTGCATAGCCAATCCATTACACAATGCATGAAAACAGTGAAAATGTACCGTTAAACGATCTTCATGACCTGGAATAAGAATTGATAAAGCAACAGAAATAAACACCTTTTTTTTCTGTGGTTCCTTTCGTGCCATTATTAGACAGATTTTAAGGAATGGCAAGAGCAAGAATTTTATAGTGGTATAATGATATGGATACAAACAATGCATTGACATGATTGAGGCTTTTAATAGTTGATCAATGGTGCACCAGGAATTAACCATTTCGCAAAGCTCTGTACAACAATACTAATAGGTACATACTTCTTGTATTTATACTTAATATAATACCCTTGTGTCAGCTAGGCATCGACCAATCCGTTGCTACAGATGCTACGACTTGTTATGGTAACTCAATCAATGTGTAAGTTACAGTAGTAATATCAGATCCATATGTATGAAAGGAAACAGGTTGTTTGACTTTAGTTTGCATGATGGGGGTGAGGTCGAGTTCCTTCACCGTGTTCACAGAATAGTAAATCTAGAGCAATTATAACTTTGCCCTCGTTGTTTCTATCGATGGATGGGAAGGGAATAAATCGTGGATGGTTACGACATGAATAAAAATGAAAAAAAAAATTGAAGCAATATTATTGAATTTGATAAGCCCATTCTTCAATCACACGAAGTCACACGGTGTGTCAACCATTGGGAAACACCCCCGAAACAACCCCGTTGCGATCAGTGCTAATATACCTCTTGGGGGAGAAACTCGATCGGATCATCTCGGTTCTTTATTCCTGATTCGTGATCATAACTCTCTCCTGGATTACACATCAAGACTTCTCAGTGTCCTATTATCATGATTATAGCCTATACTTCTACGAGCTATACCTTTGCGGCGGCATGATATACAGTTGCCACCGGAGGACTCCAAACGCCAGACACATGCATTAGCTTCGATCAGACACCTGGTTCATCCCTGCGACACTTTTATGGCATGTATTTTTATCGTTTGATGTGGATGAAGCATCGATTGAGCGAGATAATACTTTTCTCACTACACCTCCCTTTTAGTAGCCATTGGCACTAATTAATACTCAACGCTAGACGGTTGTAATTAGCAAGAGCAGTAGTCAAGTATGTGGAAGCTACAATTTGTTCTGAATGTCCATGCAATTACTCTTGGCGTGATTTGCGATTACTGAATGGCCGACCCTCGATCGTAAATTGGAAACGCCGTATAAAATGCCGGATAAAGGTTTTGTTCCTGTATACCCCTGGGTTATATGCGATAGTGACTGTATGAGACGATACACCTGAACTGCTGATTAACGGACACTGTAGCTGTTGATAATAATATGGACAGCCCTCCATGTATGCAGTGTTACTTTGTAAAAAGAGCAATTAAAAGCATCGCTTGGTAGTTGACGTTTTCGTGATTTACATGCGATTTTGAATGAGGGGGGGGGGATCCAGAGATTATACCGTATCCAAATTACAGGAGCATGTTATAAACGACCTCAGACAGTCGCAGGTACAAAGTGCGCTTGCTTCCCCTAATAGGTCTTCCATAAGAGGTAATCAGGACAAAAAATACTACCGTAATCACTTAATCACCCTCTTCTTTCCCCTAACTGTTTCCTGCAGGAGTCACTTTCTGGTTTCAATGTCAGTGTCGCTATTTTTGTTTCTTTTTTTTGTCGACATGATGAGAACCGAATCAGTGGACACCCATATATAATTATATATATATATATATATATATATTTTTTTTTTTTTTTCAGATATACATGGTTCCCCTAACCTTCGAACTTGCGGGCTATGTATTTTGTGGTATATAGATCTTATACTACTCATCGGCCACCTATTTTTGAACCGACCACCTTCGAGCAATGGCTTAAATTCTTGGGTTTGGAATGTAAAAAAAAAAGTATGCGTGGTGGGACAGCGGAATACGCCACATATGGGGGGGGGGGACCTATAAAAAAAAGAGAATTGAAAAGGAAACGTGTAGACAGAAGCTAACAGAATTTAAGAAAAAAAAATCCTCATGAATTCTATTCCAAATGCAAAAACTGTATGAATTCATGCGCATTGATTTTAAGACGTCTTTCCAATTTTCAACACGTTCTTAATCGATAGAGGATAGGATATAGGTTAGAATAATGAGTTTTCATATTCTAGGCGCACAGTCAATGACAGTGAAGAACATCACTTGTGGTTTTCGTCAAGATTTCCGTGTCTAACAGCCTAAAATGCGAGTCAACAATCTTGAGCCTGTTTCATTAGTCTGTTGCATTTTCTGTGCAAGTGACACGAAATTGTGGATGTAAAACTTATGTTTGTTTAAGACACGATCTAAATGATATCAATAGGCTGTCGATGAGTAGTAGATCCAATCATACCAACGCCTTACGAAACAGAGATACACTGTAGTTTAAATTTAATACATGTACTATCATTATCCCCAAAAGATTGATGGAGAGCACTGCGATATGATTACCAAAATTCTCTCTTTCTTTTCACTCGAAATTCGCTGTGAACGTCTATCGTTGATGAATTCAGGCTTTCGGGATGGGAAATTGAAGGATAATCATGTTTTCGTTGTTTACTTGCTTGTTGTTTGTTTGTTTGCTTGCTTGCTTGCTTTTGACAAAAAAGGGGGCTCTCATCAAATTCTCTATCATATTATTTGTTGATTTCGCTGATTATAGATTTCGGGTTATTAAGCCTCAATCAAGACAAAGGAGCGATCAAGCACCAGTGATATTTCGCTGTTATCATAATGATGATAGTAAAACAATGATTATAGTGATAGCAATATACTATCATCGTTATCACTGATTTTACATAATAAAATAATAATACTTTTTGCAATAGGGCCTACTACCAATAAAAATGATAACGATTAAAGCACTGATAAAAAGTAAACACATCAGAATTCTCAAGAGAGAATCTGTTTTGTCTTATTCCCAAATATCGACATGGTAAAGAGGCCGCTTGATTGCTATAGACGGGAAGTGTGATTTCGAACTTCTGCGGCTCAGAATTCAGTTTCGTTTGACGAAAGCAAACTCATTTGTCTTTGCTCATTAGCAGACCAAACAGCACATTCCATACTCAAATAGGTTCTTATGCTCACATTCTATACTCCAGCTGCGGTTTGCGCACTCCATCCAACGTTGCCATGGAAACAGATGGGATGGCGAATAATATATTGTAAGCTGGAGGAGGAAGGGAGGGGAACGTCGCCCGCCCCCCCCCCCCATGTGGTTAGCACACGATTTACTCTTTAACATCAGGTATAAATCGTAACTTCTATGGACCGAATGCAGAGAGACAATCTAAATCTATACTTACAGATTACGCAAGTTTTGACTGCCTGATGTGCGTTTCACATCGCGTATGCCATCAAACATCCAACTTTGAACTCATGGTGGTGCGTGCACAGTGTGCAAACAAACAGACAGACAAACAAACAATTGGGCCTATACTTCTACATTTTACCTTTTTATCTTCTCTGGAATCAGTAGCCAAATTATCTCAGTGTTGTTCATTGCGATCACTATAGTATAGTTTTGTTACACCCCGTATATCGGAGATTGACGAGACCATTAATATTGCTCTTTGTGCACAACGGATTCGACTTGAGACTCCGTCCACAGCGGCCTTTATACTACTTAAGCTCTTCAGCTATTAATGTCCAACTCTCCTTTGTGTTCAAGCTGGACCTCAGCTAGATTACCTTTATGTCATATTCAGTCCTTCCTCAAGAACATAAAACAGTAAAATGATTTCATAACTTGGAAATGCAGTGTTTACGCCATGAGTTTGCCCTCGGGAGCGGCGGTTAAATCCTGTTGGTTACAGTATCAGTCCTTTGTTGTTACAACAATGGATGAACAATTTAATAATGTATCATGCACCGTTAAATCATACTGCAAATATCGGCTGATGGCAGTAGCTAGAACATAAAAATGATTAAATAACTTGGTAATACTGTATGTTATGAATTTGTCTTCGTGTATAGCGCCGGTGGCATCCTGTTGGATTTGTCGGTCATTTGTTACTGTATGGATAAGCGATTAAATAATGTATCACGTATCATTAATCATACGGTCACAATAAACCGGCTGATGGCATTTGTCATTTTTATGGCCTTTTCTATGATTTCAGCCTATAAAGCCCTGGAGATTCTTTTTCTTTTAATTACTCTACCATGAAATTATGGAAAATAAGCTATCAATATATATATATATATATATATATATATATATATATATATATATATATAAGAGATAAAAAGACATACAGCACTACACAAGGTTACTGAAATGTGCTTCTTCGTTTTTTCCCCTGATGCGGGCTCAAGCTAAAACAGAGTTCTCAGAAGGGCTCAAAATTTATCCTCCAACATCTGGAAATTGCTTGCAATATATCGAAAGGCTCGACCTAGAAACGTGTCTGTCTGACGCGATTTGCCAGGATACTGAGTTACTTTGGAGTATTTTGAGACCAGACGAAGTGTAACACAATTTTGATCAAAGTACACGACTTTTATTCCTCGGTAGGTGATAGGTAGAACGTGACTAGTATCGTAATGATTAAATTGTGCCCTAGCAGTAGCATTGAATTGCATGCAGCTAGCAAGCATGCGATTCACTCTTGCGCCGTGGATACTGCTATGGCCCGATATAATTTGTAATCGATGTAATCAATTATGCAACATCACGATGCAAGCACGATGGGGTTTATATGCTCTGAGATTGCAATACTTCTGGCGTTTACCTTTTTTGGGTCATATTTCGCAATTCGTCGGAACCCGACTGAAATCTTGTTACCACAGCTATATTTTACACATTTTTATGCATTATGTCTCAAATTTTAGAGGAAAAAAATGCAATTCGACAGTTTACGCACTCATAATCATGGAAACTATATTTTTCAACCTTTTATGAACAGAGCCCATTACGCAAAAATCAAAAGTAGAGGCAAAATTGAATGATTGCCTCCTGTAACAAAATGATATCATAATGAGACCATTTTGTGCCAACCCTTCAATATGATGATTATTTTTTTTTTTTTTTTTTTAGAGGAAGCAACAAATTGTTGTACTCTGAAGACATTAAGTAAGGCCACTCTGTTTATACATCAAGAGCAGACTTGAAAACAGAAGTTCTTCGCTGGAAAACACAATTATTTCGCTGTGTCACCTGTGTCCACCAATGCGTAAAATCTGTCAACATTCTGACGTACATAGGAGGTTCATTTTAAGAGGCTTATCCAGCTGACGAAAGTATTTGTGAAATAGCTTGCAACGTGGGATCGACTAAAATTAGCTCATCGTGTAGATGCATGGGAGCATATTATACCCAACCACGAAATCCGAACTGGAGTGGAGATTCATAAAAACATATCACAGTACGTAAACCACCGCCGAAATTCGATGGATTCCTATTTTACCACACTAATCGCAATAGCGATTATATCGAATTTGCATAGCAGACGGCACTGTGCTGCGTACTTTGTCAACAATGATTCCGATGAATTACATCACAGTTGACATTTGTTCAACCAGTGTTTGCGATGTGTTCTCATTCAACGTCCACTTTCATTTCATATTTAAAAATATCATAATTAGACGTCATCATGAGAACAAGAACTCAGCGTTTGACCATGATGACGCTATTTCAAGGCAGAGATGTTCAATGTTTCAGAACTCTTAGCATATCTATGTTTCACGATGATTTACAAAACAAAGGTGTAATATACTGAAATGCGTCATGACAGCGAGTACGGTAGCATCAACATATAATCTCGTCGATATTATACAATCAAAATGTCAAAGTATCTGATTCCATTAATGATGAAAAAAAGAAGAACTCTTCGGCTACGTCTTGTTCTTGATTGAGAAAAGGTGTTACACACCTAAGCACACGCAAGTACACTCTAATTCAACAGCTGAACAATATTGCCCTTTGCTCAAGTATTTTACACAATGCACATGAACAAGTGATTGCATACAGTGTGTTATTTAGTTTAATTATGGTTCATTTTTGCTCATCTGATCCGATGTTTCAATTTGATCCTTTTTTAATTCCGACGTCAATTGTTATTGCAAATATCGAAGGCAATTATGAATGGATTTGACAAAGCCGTATCTGCTACATGAAATGAATTAAGTCTAAAGCCATTCTGAAAACTATAGGATGGTAAATGATCACGATGCAATTACTTGGCAACGTGATACTATGATGTACTGCAGTCAAATTCCACGAGACCGCATAGTTATCTACGTAAACATTAAAATATGCCGCAAAAAATGGTATCAGTTTAGTTGTCACTGCAACGTAACATGGAACTGCTGACTCATCAAACGGTACAAGCAAGAACTAAAGATGTATCTGGCGAAAATGACGATAACGACAGAGCACATCAATACGCGTTTGACGCTGACTTAATACTACAAACTGTAACCGCAGCTTCTATTTCCGTTCGAGTAGCTGCGGTTGTATGTTGGCTCTTGTTTTGCAATCAGCTGTTATCACCGGGTACCTTGTGCCACCCGTATCGTTCATGCGTCTCAACAATAGCTCGGAAGCTTTCCTGAGCTTCTTGCTTGTTGAAGGGCACGTCGCTCCTCACGCCCGGCTGCACAATTCGGCCGTCGCCCGCCACCAGAGTTGCCCCGAGCTGCAGAATCACCGCGTCGATCGTGTACGCGCTGGACCATCCTTGCGGCGTCAGCAACTCCATGCAAATCGCGCCGCCGTCCAGCACGTAGCCGTACTCGATGTGGGGGCTGACGACTCGAACGAACGGCGGAGAGAACGGGAAGTCGTCGGGGAAGGCAATGTTGAACAGCACGTGGTCGATGTTATGTTTTTTCATGTCCTTTGCCAAGGCAGACGTGGGGTGGATGTGGTAGAGCTTCACGTTCCACTCCGTCAGACTGTCATTAACGAGTTCAACAGCATAGGGCGGACCAGTCAGGGTCTCCATACTCATAAACCCTCCACCGGCTACCGCTTTTTTAATCGCTTCTTTCCCCTTCTTATCGTCTTTCCCGCTGTTCTCTTGTTTGCTATCTACAGTAGATGAAGAACTAGCGGACGCGGCAGCCTCTTTGTCATGATTGCTGTCTTTGCTAACTTTTCTTCTACGTTTGTCTAACATTTCAGATTTTTCTCTACTCTCCGATTTAGATGTTGACTGTTCTTGCCGCTGTGCTGGATTATTTGTTTCCACACTCGATTTACTCCCACTTCCATCCACAGGAGAAATCGCGTCACTTTTTCGCGGTTGACAGTCTCCATGCTCTCCACTGCTTTCTTTTGCTGGGAGTCCTTCTGCTGCAATTTTTGAAACAGCTTTGAACTCTTTCATGAGTCTCCTCATCTTGACGTTTGACACGTAGGCTTTGGTCGGCTGCGGTAGGCGCAGTAACGCATCACCCGTTAGCGTGCGCGTCCCATCAGCGAGGTTCGGCTTCGGTTCCTTCGGGGCGACATCACTTTCCTCATTAGCTGGTGGGACAGTACCGGGGAGGTCGATTCTCTCCCGCAAGGCATCGGGGCACGAGGCGTTGAGATCTAAGCAATCAGGCTGTCCGCTTGAAATGGCAAAAATTGTAAGGCTCCCGTTTCGGGTTATCGTGACGGAATCTTCTGCCCCGCTCGCGCTGGCGGGGCCACGGTTGTTTTTGTGCCGTTTTCTCGCCAGAGCTCGCACTTTCGATCTCGCGCTCCTCCGCTGCGAGCTCACATCCCTGCACGGTAAACATGGGCAGAGATACTTGCCGATGAGGCTAGCCATGGCATGTACAAACTATTGTGACAAACAAAAGAACTTATATTATGTGACTTCCTTACATTACACTCCGCGTTAAAGTCAATGACAGTCTCCAATTAGCAACGAGGGCTGAATATACGAACACTTGAAGTGAGGGCGAAGAAAAAGCTCAGCTGTATAAATAAACATAATATGTACAATATTCATGTACTTTCGACATGAAATTTAGGTTAAGCCGACAGGAATCGAACATGATTGAAAGCACTTGGCGATGGAAGGACTGCAAGGCAGTGTAGTTTGCGCTTCGATGCTGAAAACGCTCGAGGGCTGTACGTCGCCGACAGCTTTACGAGAGATAGAGCGAAGTGAAACAAGGCATCCTGGCATCTTCGACCACGTAAACAAATGAAGTGAAGAGCATGGTGAACTATATTGGAAATCCGAAAATGTCACTCATAGTGCACGTCACCCAGGACTCTGTTACATGGTGTTAAAATATGCCCGCATTAAAGTGCACCTGGCTCAAACTATGTGTTTCGCAGGTGTAGGGCGTCCAAGTTATGTCGTCTGTACAGCAAATTGCATGAACGTGAGCGCATCTCCCAGTAATTTGCTGTAATCCCGATCTCTTTTGCGGATGCGCAAACTACCAGTAGTTCGTCCCACAGCCCGTACACTTAAGCCGTGCCGCCCGCGCTCTCACGCATCGCTGATGAGATAGTACACAATATTATAATGAACTGTTCTGCGTTCAGCCGGCCCAGCCCCTCGAATTGTTTTATGCATACAAAGCACGCCACCTGTGGGAGTCCATCGTACAACCTTGTGACAGGAAGCCATTGCGGCTGCTCGGCATGACGGATTACCTCGATCACGCCCAGGCACGATGCAGCTCACGCGCATTCTACCTAAATACGATTTTAATGATACAGTATTCTCTACCGATGTATAATTTGACATCGACAAGTCGCCAGTTAAATACTAGTGTTCAGAGCCCTTGGATAACTCAGCCGACAGCAAACTATACTGTCAATAGTTTGGTATATAAATCGGACCAGGTTGTGGCAGATGAGAACAAGACCTGTGATCTCCATGTAACAAGTTCAATAGTTGCCTGTCAGACAGGATAAAAGACAAGAACAAAACTTTTTATCATCTCAAATTACTGCCTATAAACGTATGAGTTGTTGAGCAAGAGTAGACTTTGAGATGTGGCTTACAGAGGACGGAGAATGAGAGCAGAGTATTGGAGTCGAAAAGAATTGATGTAAAACACGAAGAAGTATTGGCATTAATAATTATGTCATCGCACGTGGGTAGATACATGACAACATGAACAGTAACCTAAATTGGTGTCATGATTTTCATCTAAATGATAATATGTTGTACATAGTATAACTCCTTTCAACAGAAATGCGTTTGGTAATACAACTCTCGAATCAGTTGGTGAGCCGTTGCTCGCTGGGACTTGAAATGATATAAACAAAAATTGCGATGTTCAAACTGCAACTGCTGGACAAAAAAAAAAAAAAAAATGTTGCCGCGTTTGAGAAATACATGTATTTTGTTTTGTTTTGTTTTGTTTTATGTTACTGTCTTCTTTCTGTGCCACCAACATGCACACGTTGCAGTTATTGGCTTAACAATCATAACTACGACATAAATAAGACATGACGAAGAAGTTCCTTGCAGAACATTTTCGCGTGTGGCCGGGTGGATGACACGATATTTGCTCCTGCGACAATTACTCCAATCTTATATTCTCCAGGGACTTCGGGTTAGGTTTAGGGATGTAATAGGTTTTAGGTTTAGTTTTATACGAGGGTTAGGGTTAGGGTTAGTGTTTGGGTTAGATTTTGTTTGTCGGTAGAATATAATGTTTTGGATTTGCGTGCAGATATTTCATGGGAGCAATATTGTCGCAGGAGCAAATGTCATGGAACAGCTAGGCCTCGGGATATAGTAAGGATGGTGATGTGGCTCAGTCTGCAGAGCACCAGTTTTTCAATCAAATATTTGATTTTGCAATTGCTTTGCAATTACATACATTTCCAGCAATTTCATTAACATTGTATATACAAATATGGCTTTACATGCATAGTAATATGTTTATTATATACATGTATATACATATATACATTTGTATATAAATTATATATATATATATATATATATATATATATATATATATATATATCACATCTGTTATATAATCACATACGTTACATCTTAATCTCCACTGAATCTAGCTGTGCAATGCTGTGTGTTATTATGTCATCCCCTCTAGTAAGCGCCAAACCATATGACAGGAGATAAAACGGAGGACCAGTGTGTGAGGGGGTCATGACTCACGCGCGTGAAAGATCCCCACTTCACGTCCAGCTTGCAAAGTGTAGGGTGCTATAACCCTATGAAGTGTTCCACTCCACTAAACCACAATGGTACCAGAAAACAAGCGAATGATGCCGACCCTTCATGGTGTGTGTCTCAGGTGATTAGCAAGTCAGCAAACAGTATGAACGGCTACTTGGCACATCGCTCCTGACAAAGAAGAAGTTAGGAATGGAAATCATACATTATTTACGTGAAACAAATCGCCATGTTTTCCGGGGCACACGTTGAATTATGGCCAATGTATGTGTTGTATATAATATAAAAACGGTCGTATCGTAGCTTGGAGACGCTATAAATCCGGCTGACTGTTAATCTCGGACAGGAATTACTGCTCAATGTGTATAAAGTCTTCTCGTACTACTAGTATATGCTTCTAAGTAAAGGCAGAGCAGCTTATACCGAAATCTAACGTCTTATATACTAACTTTATTAAAAACGAACGAGTGGTCGCTTAAGCCTTCAGTGTAATCTTAGTACACATTGTGACGTCAAAACGGGGTAATTACGTTAGTGTGCGCGACTACATGGTTTCTGAATGACTTGAGTTATGATCCGGTCGTGTATAATTATATTGAACAACATTCTGCTTCATGAAGAGAGGAATAAATTTTTATCAGTAAACCCTTGGAAGAGTAATGTACTTACTTATTGTGTTTGTTTAATTGAAGAGAAATATGAGATTTATTCAAAACAGTTGCATCGTAGTGTCTCTTTAAAGACATTGCACTTCCATCTTAATTTCATTTTGATATTGCTACTTTTTTCCCAAAAATACAATGAACTAACGAAAATTCAATAATTACCTAGTTTTTGGTAAAATAAGGTTTTATGTGGAAAATCAAGTTTCACAAACAAATTCAGTAACTCGTTATAAGATAGAAAATACAGCGAATCATTGCCTTTTCTCTTCCATGATAATTATGTTCTACGTGTTCTAGAGAAGAATCATGAATATTCTGGTTTGAATTTACTTAAAAATATAATGAAGATGCTTAAAGGGACCATAAGTTAACGTACATATCTACCTTTCTGTTGTAATTGTCAATACTACACTATATCTCAATATTACTATTCTTTACTCAATGTCATTATAAAAAAAAAACATATTTATTTTTCATCATTAACGGTTTTAAGAAGACTGGGAATTGCTTCAGATGATTAGACAAATATGTCAAAGTAACACTCTGTGGATGTACCGACATCTGGCTGCACAACAACTAATCAGATGCATAAGAAGACGATTTGTGCACAAGCATGGCCTTAAGCTCTACATAACACACTTCACATTACAAACTATACACACATTCATTGGGTGACGATATAACACGACAGTTTACAGTTACAGTTGTGGTCCAGAATAACCCCTAATAAACCATAGAATTTTCATCAAGGATTAATCTTAGAGTATAGAGGAGCAGATGAAAACAGCTAAGCAGAAAGTGGTTATTAGCATGTAAGTGCTGCATGAATGGCTTTTCTCAATTCCCCTAAAAGAATACACATTTAGCAGTATTTTCGAATAATCATACCTAGTTCATACATGAATTAATCTCTATAACATACTGGATAAAAATTCATTTGTCACAATCAGTTGCAATTTACCTGTTAAAAGGCCGTGTCACACCTTTCCGGGCAAGACTGGCGTGCGACTTGCGATGAAAAATTTTTACTATCGGGAGGTCCCCACAGATGACCCGCACATGACAGTAACTACTACGTATCTCATTCGTGGTCGCCCGGAGGTGTGCACACAAATCTTTTTACCCGCAACCGTGTTTAGGCCCTGTCACACCTTTCCGGGTAAGCTACGCGGGCTTGATGCGTGTGGGATTTTCCAGCATACCGGATAATTTCATAGGGCGGACAAGGATTTGGGCGAGTCAGTGCATGTGTCTTATTTGCTGGACGCGTTCTACTTAAGTTCTACTTGCGGGTATTCTGTGTGACCTGTGTGCCAGGTGCGTGGGGGCTGACAAGTCAGTGACGGAATTCCTCTGAAGGAATGACAGAGGTCCCACAGAATGTAAGTATCTTGCCGCATACGGGGACTGCGAAGTACCTGCGTGGGAGTTGCCTGGGAGGTGCTGCCACTAAGGGCCTCTCACTGCACCATGGGGACCTCTGCGGGCAATCCCTGCGACTCCAACGGAAAAAGTTTTGGTCATGCTCAACACTTGGCTGCGGGTAAATCGGACTTGCGTGCGCACCTCCGAGCAACTACGGGCGAGATACGCGCTATTAGGTACCGTCAGGTGCGGACCAACTGCGGAGAGCTCCGGGTAGCAAAATCGCAAGTCAACCCGCAAAACTTCCCCAGATACGGTATGACAGGGTCTTGAGCATGCTCAAAACTTATTCCGAGTGAGTCGCGGGGTTCGCCCGCAGAGGTACACGCAGAACACCAGTGGGAGACCCTAACCGGCAGCACCTCGCAGGCAACTCCAACGCAGGTACTTCACAGTACCCGTAAATCGCTCATAACAGAAAACGGATCGGTTTCAAAGTTCTCAGGCAGGTCACACGGAATACACGCAAGTAGAAGGTAAGTAGCACGAGTCTATGGTAAGACACAAGTGCGAACATTCTTGTCAGCCCGCAGATAATTCTCCGGCGTGCTGGAAAATCCCTACTCGCCAGAAGCCCGCGTAGCTTGCCCGGAAAGGTGTGACATGGCCTTTAGTTTTTTTTTTTTATAAGGGAACTCTCCATTTACCGGAAAAACCTTAAGACCTAAATTACAAGTCGATATGAAGGGAAGGTCTGCAATTTGATGTCAATTACCTTGCCCATGCCAGTGGATAATGTCCGGTAATAGCTCTGCATGTACTGCGGACCCCTGCTTCCTTTCAAATAAGTAATCTTCCTTCTCCCTTCCCATTGTCTCTTGTCGTTTGTCCTGTCTACGTCTATGTTTCCCCGAGCGTTTCTGTGCCTTTGTGTGTGCTTCCGTTATACTTCTTTTTTTTTCTTTTGTATGTTCAATTTTTTATTGAATGGCCCATATCTCTACATGCAACCTTGTCTTTTACGTGAGCCTATCTTTTCCAATATCACGTTGATTTCGAACAAATAGCTCCGCAGATGTTCTATATGATTTTATTTTTCATTGTATTTTCTGTAGCTGTGTCGAGAAAATGTGATATTTGAAACAAAATTTGATTGAATTGTATTGAATCAAATGTTTTTTTTTTACCTTTGCGCATTGTAAGATTGTAACAGTGAACTGTCTTATAATAGTCAGATAGACATGTACCCGCCTTTTATTCTCACAACAACGAGCTGCTCTATACAAAGCACAAATGAGGACAGCTACATCGTCTGCAAACAAAATGTCGCTTTTAGTTTTTTGTGTGTTTTTGTGTGTGTGTGTGTTTTTTTTTTTTGAATTGATAGATGAGTGACTATAATCATGATATTGAACAAAACTTCAAACCCCAACCGTTGGCCCGGATGCAAGCCTTTCATTAGATCTGCCTCGCTACAAAAGCAAAGACCATAAATGATATGTCGTGGTATATGGTCATGATAGAGATAATCACACGCGACCCGCGACCACTTTGCTGATTGCATTTGATTATCACTTTTGAATATGCATACTCCATATATCAGAGAAGATATACAATGCATTATAAAACACGGTTTCTGGGAATTACGACTACTACTACCACTCCATATAATAGTGTACAATACAATAGAATGTGCAACACAATACACCAGGGAATGTGAGATAATGATAATGATAATAAGAATATATCAATTTATAAAGCGCAAAACCTATAGACATAGTATATTCTTCTGCAAAAGCTTCTGATGTGCTTAATAATAACGAACAGTTAAATGAAAAGATGTGTTTTGAGTTTTGAGATCAGTGAATGTCGATACGCTTTTCAGTTGAAAAGAATACGATTTTGTATAACTGAAAAAAAAACTGCTCTTGTATTTTACAAATCCATTATTCAGAGTAAATTCGATTATTGCAGCGTTGTATGGGGTAATCTGCGAAAAACGGATTCTGAAAAGTTGCAAATTATTCGAAATAGCAATCTACAGTCGTTTGTCATTAGATACTTTGGAATAACAAAGATATAAACAATTACTACATGTTATGTATAACATTTCTAATGGAATGTTTCCAGAATATGTATTGCAATATTTTGAAGAACATATAACAAATTATTTTTTTTTGAGAAACAGTGTGAAGAAATTTACATTGTGTAAGGTAAAAACAGAAGTTGGAAAAAGAACTCTTTCCTTTAGAGGAGTCCAGTGTTGGAATAGGTTAACTTGATTATGATTTGAAATGTACGCTCTCTCTGTCCAGTTTCAAACGAGCTCTTGATGTATCTCTGCTGTAGCCTAAGCAACTGCCCAGGATTTTCTCTCTTTCTCTCTCTCTTTTTTCCCCTCTCTCTGTCTCTACTAGATATTGTTGAAATAACCGTTACTGTAGGGTATTTGCTCCGTTTTCCTTTTTTACTGTACTTTTTTTTTAATGTTTCGCTGTTTTTGTTGTTACCTGACACTTGTTCCTTTCTTTATTATTGTATATATGCAGTTTGTATGTATTTCTGCCATTTTTATGTTGTTCACGGATTTGTAGAAGAACAGCTTTGCTGAAGCAAATTGCCGTGATTAAATGAAAAAAAAAATAAATAAACGCTTAGGCCATATGGGATTGTAAATACATTATGCTGGAAATGCGTCTACTTTCCTAGCTTTACGTAACAGCAGTTATATCAACTTTGTGTGTTCCAATTCAGATCAACTATGATTCACCAGACAGAAAAAAAAAAAGAAAAAAAAACAGATTTTTTTTTAATTTTTTTTTTTAAGCTGGGACAAAGCATGTTTGATTACAATAATGATTTGCACTCCCACGTATTTTCGAATCCGTCATGTTTCTGAGACACGAATCATTTCACGTGTATCTTCTGATAGCAAATGGATATAGAGTTAGGCAATGATATCTTTTTTTTTCTCAGAACATATACATTGCGATAGTTTGGTTCGGCCCTCTCTATGCACACTGCTCTTTAGTTGACCCCTCATTGTTTTTGTTTTCTCAGATTATAGATAATGCGAAACTTTGGTTCGAAAATGTGTAACATTTACATTTTCAATTCGCTAATCATTTTTAAGTTTCATTTTACACTCGAGCAATGTGTATACTCAAGATCATTTGTAATTCTCTTGCATCGTGTTTGGTAGAAAATATGGAAATAAACTCAATTGAAATTGACTTATTTATGTATTTTATAATTCATTGGCTATTTCATTATTGTCTGTCAATATCTCTTTTTTTCACGATTGAATAAGATATTATGGAGCTGTTGTCTGCTGAAATATTAAACATTCACAGACAAGAAAAGTCTACACCAACTGAGGGCTGACGTTGCTGGTGGGAGGCTTCCAATTAGTCCTGTTATATCAGAATCTACTAAATCATTAAGGCCGCTTTCAAAAGTGCCAGAAAGTGATAATTGCATTTTCGCAATTTCACGGGGAAAGACTCCATTTCGTTTGCAGATTGCCAGTATCATGTTTAAATTTGCATTAGGAAGACTAAAAATAAAATGAAATCAAACATAAGATCTGTTGAACCGTTTTATAATAGTTGAAGAGGTGCCAAAGCCTCTATCTATTATCATGATGCGTATTTCCTGTTGTAAGGACAGCATTTTATTCCCATTATACTGGTATGATTATAGCTTTGTTATCAAGTATTACGAGAAATGTGACTAATCAATCTGCCAGTGTTAGAAATGGCTGAATGACAACTTTTTGTTTTAAACGTATAGCTTGTTAAGAGAAATTTGATTCTTCGTTTCCAACCGATAGATCCTAAATTTACCTCTCCGTATAGTTTTATATCATTTTCTCCTAACACATGTGTATGTGTAAGTGTGTGTGTGTGTGTGTGTGTGTGTGTGTGTGTGTGTGTGTGTACCTGTCTGTATTGACGAAATATTGCAGACCTCTTACACGTTCAGGCGATTTATAGGCTCTTACATGTTGAGCTCAAAAAATAGGTCATTCCGACTTATTTACAGCGTAAAGCCAATCAAACGTTTCGTGAAACGTAATTCATGCTAATGGCCAATAGTCAATTTTCTAGATCGTACTTGGTATCTATACACTAAACAACAAGCTCTTGGTTTGCCTTAGGAATCAAACCTTTTTCTTGTTTTATTTGTGTGTTTTTTTTGCTATTATGTGTTAAATATCTTTAAACACATGTTGAGTTTTATCGCAAAGTAGGCTAGGCGCCATTTCAAAACATTTAAGTCCTTCATTAGATAAAGCAAAATAAAACATTTCCAGTGATACCTCACTTGTAAAATAACAAGGAATGTTCTTCAAGATGTGATTAAAGATATCCCGGTTTATGTCATTTCCTGTATTGCTTTTTAGAAGCTGTATATTTTAGCACAAAATATCTGAACTTAACTCACGTCTATACAAAAAATGGATTTCAAATTAACTCTGCTGATGAAATCAGCATCAAATAATGTGGACAGTTCTGACAGCGACAAAGTACCATCACTTCCCTTGGAAATTGGAGAATGGAAGCCTGCAAACGGGACGCATGTTACCCAAAACCGCGTAATGCACGCAATGTGTTGTGTCGGGCCACTGTCAGATAGCTTGTGACCATGCAGACGGTAAAGAAATGGCGCCAAACCGCTGTTCAAATAATGTTTGCGTCGGGCGCTGATAACAGCCAGCCATAGGGTCGGCTCATCCGCTCGCAGAATGACCGCACAATGTGACGTTAGCCAGTGTCAACACGCTATGTTGTCCACAGCCATCGGCAGGACTTCAGTTTGCAGACGAAATTTACAAGAAAAAGAAAGAGGGGGAGCAGGGAAAGAGAAAATCAATTTGGATAAAAGCGTTTTCGACGATGCATTGTAGTTCAATGTCATTGTGTTGGCATCAACACATCAATGGCCTTCTGTGCGAAATTTCAGTCCTGAAATGTTTTAAATTTATCACCCTCTATCCATGTATAGTGTTACCGAGTGCATTGATTGATTTTGTGTGTATATGTGTGTGTGTAACAGAGGGAGAGAGAGAAAGAGAGAGAGAGGGAGAGAGAAACGTTTTTCAGCATGCAATTACAATATTAAAATACATCGTTCAGAATTTGGGATGGTTAACAAAAATCCAATACACAACGGACTGGATTTCGCGACTTCAGTCTTGTTGAATTTTGCTGGGTATTGTTGATGAATTATTACTTTCATTGACGAAAAGAGGTCATAGACGCATTATGGAAGCGCGTTTTATTATATGCATTGTGTGTTCATGTATATCCATGTATGTCGCTAACAAAATAAGTGCTAAAGCGCTTCACAGCAGCAGCAATAATTTCAAGTCTCTGTGTAGACTCAATCTTCCGTGCACTAACTCAACTCCCTCGGCTGCATTCATAGTCAAGGCTTCCAGTTCACAGGCTCACACATACTGAAATCCCACCATTTTTTATCGTCCAGTTTCTAATCCATGCGTAAATGCTTTGCCGTAGAGGATATAGACCAAGTGCTTTATTGATGGACGCAGGTGCCGTCGTAGGGTTCGAGCCCCAACTTGAAAACATTCGTACATGGCAACAATGCCCTGTGTAATTTATGCTATACGAGAAACTACGCTTAACCGAAACAGAAATACGAGGGCCTTTAAGGTCTGCAACTTATATCAAGGAAATGACGGGTTCCCTTCGTCCATGTTTGTAACGTCATGTAGCCTCCGTTCCCTCCATTGAGTTTAGCTGCCAGTCTCATGAATCCCAGCCAATGTTCCGAAGAGTTATAACTTAACCTCTTGCATACTTTTGTACCTCCTACACACTTCATACCATTTTGCTTATGTAAATGATGCATTTATTACATTTTATCTGTGAGGAAGTTTACCCTGATAAACACTAGATTTTCCCGTAAACAAATTCCAAGATTCACGAACCCAACCCCACCCCCTTTTAGACTGATGCTTTATAATTCTATTATAACACGACCATGACAACGGCACAATCATGTTCTTCGCGCCGATCAGGAATTCCATTTCGGTATTCCGTTTTCTCATGAACCTTCCATACCCTTCCGCCCCACTTTGTTATCAATCTTCCCTCGTTCTCTTGCTAAAAAAAAAAAAGGGTCTAGCATTAGTTATTTTTAGTCTATGTATAGGAAACCGTGTTCGCTCAATAATAGTCAAATTGCTTGTACATGTAAACTTGTATACACACACACACACACACACATTTTCTATCTATCTATCTATCTATCTATCTATCTATCTATCTATCTATCTATCTATCTAAGTATCTATCTAACTACGTATCTACGCATATTTGTTTATGTGTGTGTACTTAACTGAATGTGTCGAATATGTAAAAATAAAAAATAAAAAAAATGTTTTCCGTAATCGTTTTTGTTAATTCATGGATATGTTTGTGGATTGATCGATTACATGAGAAACTCGCGATTTGCCTGGGGAGAGATTGACCAATCATAATAGCAAGTTTTAATCGCCCCTGTTTACTAAAGTATGGAGAAAGAGAAAGATACTTATAGACAGGTAATGATATTGGAAATTAGTTTATATCCTTAACGCGAGATTATTCATGACGTCCTCAACTCTTACTAAATCTATGGAAATCACGTTTTGGTAATGTATATAATTATGCTGCGATTCATTTGCATCGCTGCGATTGTATTACTGTTATAGTTGCCTATATGTCTATTTTGTTCTTTTACTGTTTTTCAGTAAGTATTCCTTATGAATGCTTATTCTTATCTCATAACCTGTAAACAGATCTTATAATAAGAAGGCCAGCTCTGAACATCGTCAGTAGTCATTGTGTGCTGCTCTAATACGTGTGACACCGAGATGTTATAAACAGGCATGATATCTCCGTTGAAGTGGTAAACACACACGCACACACACACGCACACACGCACACACACACACACACTATTCAAAATATGTGACACCGAGATGTTATAAACAGGCATAATATCTCCGTTGAAGTGGTAAACACACACACACACGCACACACACACACACTCTATTCAAAATCTTTATTTTACGTAATGTATATCTATATCAAATCATTTAACATTGTCATAAAATGGGTTACATCTCGTTATTCCGAAGGCTCTTTAGTCCGAAGATTCGTTATTCCGAAGGTTCATTGTTCCGAATTTCATTTTCGGATTAACGAATCTTTGGAAAACCGAACCTTCGGAATAACGCCACAAATGTTCGGATTAACGAACCCTTTTTCATTTTCGGATTAACGAACCTCTAGGTATAGGGAATTCGTGTGTTTCGGATTAACGACCCTTCGGAATAACGAACCTTCGGAAAAGCGAATCTTCGGAATAACGAACAGCACCCATAAAATGTAGCTTCGAATCATACGTATATTAAATGACGAACGTCCCCCGTGCGCTAATAGAGAAGATGTAGCGATGTTCACAGGTGGAAAAAAAAAAAAAAACTTCTGTAAAATGTCCCTTTGGAGAACAGTCTCCTGGGCACAATAATCTGCGAACTTTATCTATCACTGCCCCTAAGCCATCAGACACTTACGTACGTGCGACGTATTGATGTGCAATGATGGTCACGTCGGTGCACCTGCACGTGCGCCACCGCTTGCCGTGCTCGCGTGTGCACGACAGCACGGCGAAATGGGTGTGGCGTCTTTCCCCTCTCACCTGCGGTTATTAAACAGGGGCCCGTTTCATAAAACTTGTTATCAGTGACAAGTTGTAATAGATTTAACAAGCTACTGAAATCATTGCGTCTAATTGGCTGAGAGCAAATTTGTCATAGAAATGTGGCAGTAGTCACTGATGACAAGTTTTATGAAACGGGCCCCAGATCTAATTATGACACTGACAAAAGCGACGGGCAGACATTATAGTGTTATAAGTTCAGATAGACTCGATGTATATCGTGGCATATTTCCATACTAAACTGAGGATCATATTGCAGTAGTGTAGCAATGTAATCCCATTACATAACCACTTGCTTAATAACTTGACCTGTGTAAAATTTATGCATGCCCTCTTCTTATTTTCTGCTTCCTTGGGAACCCAATCATGCATTCTTATGTGAAGCTGCAATGTCATCATCCTTCTTCATTGTGATTTTATTTGTAATGGATTTCAAAAACATTCGTAATCCTTATCCCAATCATTATAAATTTTGAAACTCTGTACCCCGTATAACCAATTTATAGATGTTCAAAGGCAAAGGTCTGAAAATCATCCGGAAGTCTCCTTTAAGCCACGGTACATGTATCCATATTTTACCGTATCTTGCGTACGTTTCAAAATGCTCATAATTACTACAATTACCAAGTCAATTATCTCAATACTACAATAAGTCACTGGCCACGCCTCCAATGTAAATGGCACTTTGATTTGAACATTGTACCCAATGCATATTATTATTGTTTTTACATAGTCTTTAAAATTACAGAAATACACCGTTATTAATGATGAGAAGGGAAACTGCCTGCGGACAAAATAATTTTCTCATCGAACTAAGTGTATGCGTCGGTCGCGTACAATAGGAGCTCAGTCATTGTGATCAAATTCCATTATGTCACGGTCGAAGCAAAAATCAATTTCTTAAGAACAAAAGAAAAATGGATTTTATCGGTCAAAAACCTCCCGATGAGTACCCCAGCTCATAATAACCTCTTACTGATGTCGTAGCGAGTTATTGTGAGTATGCCATATTGTATATTGCGAGCACACAATGGCATCCATGTTTAGTGTGATAAACCTTCAGGCGCCAGAGCGTCGAGTCCCCAGCGAGTCCCCAGCGAGCTGGAGACAGCGGTGTCGCGGCCCGTCCATGCTGCACAGTGGCCTCGCTGCTGATTCCCTCTAGATCTGTGCATTATTGTGCCTTGATGCCACGTTTACAGTAATGGTTCGAGCCCCGTCACTCCCCCATTTCTTTTGGGGTTTCCCCCCCTTTTATCCCGTTCGGCCATACTGTCACCATCTATTTAGAGAATTAATTTCATCCCCCTGCTTTCGATGCTTATAATTGACGTATCTTTATGGCACTCTTCACGCCCTGCGCATGTTTTAAACCTCAAATTACTGTCATTAAGCATTTTTTTTTATCACCACCATTCTGAAGTTTGACATTTTGTCGTATACTGCACTCTGATGAAAATGGTGTTTTTACACTTGGTGACCGAGCCAACATTATCCTAATTACGTCATTTATCATTTATTTCACTAATATTGTTTGTCTGAGGAACAGGGGCGGCAATCAAAATGACACGGGAGGAAGTGCGGGGGGGGGGGGGAGGGGAGGAGGAGTCGGGAGGAGGAGCAGGAGGAGTGAAGTAGGATGGAGGAGGAAGGGGGAAAGATGACTCCAATGCACTGCAAAAAGTCCGGTGTTAAATATGAAGCACCGAGCTGGTGTTAAATTTTCGGTGCTCATTTATGGTGTTAGATTAACACCTCCGGGTGTCACTTCAAGATATAAAATTGTTGTTGTTTTTTTTTTATAGTTTCTTAGTTACTGTTTTTCTTGTTGATTTTGAACTTAAACAAGACGATCAAGAATTTTCCTATTAAAAGTACTTGATTTTTGAAAAAAAAAAAAAGGTGTGAACTCATTTACACCACAGTAACACCAGTTGGTGTGGTCTGCTATTGAAGCTGGGCGGATGTTATACCATTGAAATCAACGCCAGCAATATCAAATCAACACCAAGCGGTGTCATTGTTGAATTAATACCAGCGCAGTGTCAAATTAACACCATAAAGTGCCAGGTGAACACTTTTCAACACCGATGTTTTTGCAGTGTGGAGTCACCGCGTGGAGGGGGGGGGGGGGAGGTAAAGAGGTCATTATCTCACGGTGCATGATTTTATCAATATAAGAAACAGATATGGACTGAATTATAAATTTCCTAGATAGATATTGCATGCTTCAGGGCCCCGATTTATCAAAAGATAGAATCGATTTTAAATTTTCCTTACTACACAGGCTGCCATAGACTTACAGTTGAAATCAACTATAAATCAATTTTAACTCTTCATAAAACAGGGCCCGGATTTGTTTGACATGAGGAGTGTATTTTTTTTTTTTATGCGCCTGTCTATAACAGGTGTAACATTTAGATCTTTATCATTATCCTCCTGACGACCATAGATAAAAAGCAATTACACCCTCTATTAGAGCTGCATTTACATTCTTAATGAAGTGAGGGCTGTGTCTAAATCAGTCATTAGTGTGTTTGTCCCTGGGTTGTCTATTTTGGTACATTAGCTGCTTCTTTTCTCCCTCCATCTCCCCCACTTTCTGTTCTCACTCGAAATGTTCAATTTCTCTTCCTCTGTGTGTGTAATGTGTCTCTCTGTCCTGCCGCATGTTCATATAATTATATATAACAAGCGCTTGTTCCTACTTATCCTCCATGTCTGACATAATTATCTTCAAACTGTTTCTCCTTTTTCGTTTCCTCTCGCGCGCCCATCTCATCCCCTGTTTCTATTCGTCATTCTCTCCGATTAAAAGAGTTTGATAGCCATTACCATTATGAAGTAAACAGAAACAATCAATATTTTTCCGCACATCCTGTGCGCATGCCGGCTCGATTGAATAACAATGTGCCTTCTGTTCCCGGATCGAAATATTGAATGTTACGCTAATCAATATACCGAGAGTCCCCATCAACTAAATACGTACGCAGGAACGTGACACTGATTTTGCTCTGATTCAGTTTGGCGCCCTTGAAAAATAGAACTATAGGAGCATAAAGAAAAAAAAAATCAATAAATTTCTGTCTTCCTCATCAGCATTCGTTCTTCTTTCTTCTTTTTCTTATTTAAAAAGCACGATGAGGTAAATTTTGACTGGTCGAAAACTATGCCTTCAACATGGATATACAGTGCGTATCAAAAAAGGTAGTCAAATTTTGGAGGGCTAATACTTCATACTTGTCAGCTACGAAGAGTGCGATGTGGTTGGTGAGGAAAGGGGAACTCTTCCTCTTTCCATTGATGCCTAATTATGCTGGCAAATATCATGCATGACTGAGCACATGAACTTTAAAGACAACAATGACAAACTGCACCAAGTTTGAGTGTTATGGCGAAGGAACAATAATTGTCTCACTGAATGGATGAGATGTCAGTGAAAGTGATCAGATGAACAGTCCAGTCTATACGAATGGATGTTTGTGTTAAGGGTTTCTTCTAACCCTTTTATGGTCCATAACCTCCAACATGGCAACATTGTTGGTAACTTGGTCACTCCCACAAAGGTTAACCCATTATCCATTTCCTCTCTTCCTATTCAAGACATGGTCTGTCACTGCGAGCTATGTGTTGTATTTTTATGAACAGAGAAAATGGACTGTGTGGGTTGGTCTTTGTGGGAGTGACCAAGTTATCGGACAGGAATGAAAGGCTACGGATCATAAAAGGTTAGAAGAAACCCCGAAACACAAACCTGCATTCGTACAGGCAAGCCTATTGATCTTACCACTTTCATTGACAGATCTCATCCATTCAGTGATACATTTATTGTTCCTTTACGATAACACCCAACCTTGGAAAAAGTGTCTTTTTTTGTCACTGTTGACTTTAAAGTTCATGCGCTCGGTCAAACATGACATTTGTCAACATAATTGGGTACTAATGGAAAGAAAAAGAGTTCCCTTTTCCTCACGACCAACATTGCGCTCTCCACAGCTGACAACATATTAAAAAGTGGCCATCCAAAGTGGATTACCTTTTCTTTTCAATATGAATAATATGAACTGTATATAAAAGGTAATCGAACTTTGGAGGGCCACTTTTTCATATATTGTCAGCTGCTTCGCCGATCAGTTAGCCTTCTCTGAATCATATATATATATATATATATATATATATATATATATATATATATATATATATATATATATATATATATATGTATATACATAAACATATATATAAATCATAGTTCATATTTGATATTCTTGGAATGAGCCCTTTCACAACACTGAAACGTGTTCATTATTAAGTGATTATGCCGAGGATGGTGATATGATTATAATATATTCATTATCCGATGGGGCAATCATATTGCAATACACGATTCTGCACATTTTCATGATTGCTGGAGCTTCAGGTGTCTACTCATTTCGGTACAACAAGGTTCCTGTCCCGATATTTTGCAGTGTTCGACGCAAACGCTATACGATGTAACGCTGCTATGCATATAAGCCGCGGACCGCGGTCACACTGGCAAAAGATCGCCAAGTTTAAGATCTCGATGTTAAAGATCCCAATCTTTTGCCAGTGTGACCGCAGCTATTGAGAAAGTTTGAAATCAGAAGGCGAGCCAGTAACCCGCTAGACAAACATTGTATATGCGCTCGATATGGTATTACTGCCAATTTGAGCCATTTCCAAGACCGAACATAATTGCTTTTCTATCACAGGTAGATTAATTTGTAAATCATTTTCATGAATTACAATTTACTGAGAGGGACCGGCGTACCGTTTCATAAAGTCTGTGAAAGCGGTCGACTGCAGTATTGTTTCCATAGTATCACCTTGACAACAGACAATAAGCTATGACGAATATTAATTTCTGATGGCACTACATGAACTGCGCTAATCAAATTGTCAATTGCAGTCAATTTTAAACCTCATCTTGAGGGAGCAAAAGATAATGCCTACTTGAAATTGTCTCTCAGTTCCATAGGCCGCTCGCTTTGTGATCTTATTTTCATGAGGATGGAGAATGAATGAACATTGATTGAAAAAAGTAAAGGAGAGATAAAACTTGTAGCGCTACAGATAAACTAATCATGCGCTACGGTATACACTATATGAGAAAGATATTATCTTGTCATATTGTACAAGTCACGTGATGAAGTTTTCGTTCACTTGCGCTCAATGAAACTAACACATCTTCGTATTTTGTTGTTGAGTTTGTTCCAATACGGGTGTTTGAATTCTCCCCATGACTATTTCTAGAAACACGAATTACGGTTGTTTGAATATTGTATATCTCCTTTATATCGTGCTCATTTGGAATGTATGCATGACTAAAACTGGGTCCTTCTTTCTTTGCAGGCTGTGAGTATTAACCTAGTTTCTCGGTGTTTCGTTTGTGTGATCAAACTGAGTCGAATGAAATATGTGTACGAACGACTGTCAGATTCAGCATGTATAGAGCTTTAACGCTTGAAAATTGCAGGGAAATGTATTGAAGAAAGCATATACGTAATGAGATTATGGTATGTCATTCAGCGCCTGGATCGAGGGTGAGGTAGAGGTAAAACTGCAAAATATTGGATGATTACACCGCCATATAATTGGTTTTTTGATATTTCTTCTGAGAGAGAGAATTTGAACTGACATCCTGTTGAGAAGCTAGAGAGTATTAATATCCGTTGGATCACCCCTTAAATACACAAAAGGGTTTGACAGTCATACAATCAATGTGTTCTGTTCACTATAATTGTCGGCAGTGAATAGTTGAACTGCTGATTACAATCGAATGACCAAATATAAACGATCTTTCAATATCATAATATTCTGTCGCGACTATTTGCCCAAGCTTCTCTACTCTGTTACGGTGATAACTTCGTTCCACATATCAGTATATTCATCTTAACCACGTTGCGGCAAATTAACTTTTTTATCTGTACAATGTAAGCAGTCTTTAAGCAAAATGGTTGTTCATGATAATATGTTTAGTGAAACCACATCAACTCTAATCGCCAAGTCAAAAGCCAAGCCCACCGATAGCGATGGGCGCAGACGCGTGATGTAGTTCTCAATGCGCAATAGACAATTCTGGGAACTGAGGTAATTAAAGGGATGATACAGTATTGGTTTAAGCAACAGGATTAAGATCAGTTATAACATAGGCTTTAGAATCTCTGCAACCTGATTGGTCAATTGCCATGCATTGATTTTTACTGATCCACACTGAGCCATGCGTCCGGTAAAATCCGAACGCATGGCTCAAGTCTTGTATATAGTGTACTAGGTGTACCGGACGCATGATGGGGAAAATGGTTGTATTTCATGAATTTACTTGCCCATTTTAAAACACAAATGACGCACAGGCCTATTTCGTGGATCAGTGAGAATTGGATGCTCTCGTTTAACTTTGTAACAGTCTAAAACCCACGACTGGGTTTAAACAGTTCCAAAGTTAAACGCGCGCATCCAGTTCAAGTTCAAGTTGTTCAAGTTCAAGTTGATTTTATTTCACTTCCAACAAACAAATAAGAAATACAAAGAAACACTCATATACACAGACGTCATGAAATCAGTACCACAATGCGATGAACAGAATAACATTGTAAGAGAAATATAGGTAAATTATCAACAGAGATACAAATATCTGTTACGTCACTGTGGTAAATGCATAAACGATATTGCTGGAAATGGAGGGGACTGCTAAAAAGCAGAGCTTGTAGAATGCAGTCCCCTCATCAAGAAAAAAAAATATGCATTTTATATATTTTAACATTTCTCACCGATCCACTGTGTCCTGTGCATCATTGTACTGTATCACGAGAAGGTGTTTCTTTCCCCCTCCTCCTCCTCATCCCCTCCTCCTCCTCCTCTCCCTTCTTCATCCTCTGCCTCTCTCAGCCTTTCCCTCTGCCTGTTTCGCTCTTTCCTTTTTATTCCTATCTCTCATATACTCCATTTTCGTTTACTGCCTGAAAGGGTCCCTGCAATTATGTGTTGACCTCTATCAATGCATTTTGCTCTGTACATAACTAAATCACTACATACTTCAACAAAATAGGCATTATACATTTTTAAACATCTTCACTTTTTTTCTACACCCTGTAAACCGCCACCTCTAAAAACTCCTCCAGATCGTCTTTATTCACATCCCAGCTGTGATCTTTACCCTCCTCTTTTTTGTTTTTTGTTTTTTTGTTCTAGAGGTGGGACGAAACAGGGTGAAAAAATGTTAAAATATATATAATGCATATTTTCATGAAGTGTTTAGTGATTTGCTTATGTTCAGACCAAATGGCATCATTATATAGAGGTCAATATACATTTGGATTGCATGACACTTGAAATCGAATTTTCATCGGTTAAACAATGCAAAGTGTCTTCCTTTTTAAAGCAATATTTCGAAACAACAAAATGCATGTGTGCCATAAAACACACACACACATACACACATACTTTTCTTCAATAATTTTCATTCTTTCACCTCATACGCGCGCGCATGCACACACACGCTCACACACACATACATACACGCAAACACACACACACACACAACACGTCAAACGGATACTGAAAAAACACGTGAGGAAAGGGCACATGATTTCACAGAGCAAAGCAGGGGTGATGTGCGTAACATTTACGTAGTTGAAACTTATTAGCAGTATGATGGGATATTAACGGGAACGCTCACGAGACTCTGGTATTTGTGGCAGACAAATAACTTCCAGAGAAAAAAAAAAAGAAGGAAAATAAGCAGAGAAAAATAGAGATAGAGATAAACACCTAACGTTACAGATAACTGAAAAGAAAGAAGTACAGACAGACAGACAGTAGGCCTAAATGACACTATCCATATATAGCCACATGTAAAAGACAGAACGAGAGGCGAATAACATTGTACCCATACCCTCTCTCTCATGTTCCTTATTCAAGATTGACCCTTAGACCTTCGTGCCCCGGTAGAACTGGACCCCCTGCTATCTTCAATGACGAACACAAAAGTGATATCTTGACAGGATCAAAAGAGCTCTGAATCATCATTCCTCTCATAAGAAAAAAAAATACAACTCTATAACCAAACTGATTAATGTACTAGTAATGTGCTGGTAGCTTCAGTGGAACTCTACCCACCCCACCCCACCCCTTAAAGAAAAGAGAACAAAACGAAACAAAATGTAGTGAAGCATTACATAACATTGATTGCTCTGCCTATGCCAACATGGAAGTGATGGGTATGGCTGACGAATTGATAAAGCACCCACAAAAGAAATGTCACGCCTTATCTGATCTGATCGTTTGACACCAAATCGTGTTGAGCATCGATAGAGCTACCCAGTACATCCAATGGCGTCTTCCGTGTTAATGATAAGAAAAATACTAGTAGAAGGCCGAAGTCCATGCATCTCTTTGGAATAGATAGTTTCTCCTGAGATAGGACTTGTACTTACTATTGCCGGTTCCTTTTTACCAACAGTGTTCTTTAACTATTGACTATTTTGACTACAATGTTTATAATGTTATTGTTTGGTAGATAAAATTGCATTTCATTTCATTTCATTATTATGATGCTTAACATACAATAAAACGAAATGCTGACAGGAGAAAAAGGTCGTTTGTAAATGTTCACGTGTCAATGCATGATAACAACGACAAGATAACCGTGATGAAAATGATGATGATGAAGATGATGATGATAATAATAATAATAATAATAATAATAATAATAATAATAATAATAATAATAATAATAATAATAATAATAATAATAATAACAATAATAATAACAATAATTGTAATGATAATAATGTGATTGTAATGATATAAAAACGATGGTTAATCAGTACATTGTTATTATCATCATTATCGCTTCATACGATCGTCATCATAATGATTATTAAAGTATTGATGATGAGAAATAATAAATTATAATGACAGAAAAGAAGACTTGCGAAGAAGAATTTTTAAGGCATCATGAGTGTTCTTCCACGAAGTGACAAGCAATATGCGGAGCACATATGCCCCGACAACTCCGATACAAAAGAGACACCGAAAGGCCTCAAAGATGCAAAACGCACTCCCGATCCCCTGGCCGAGTGAGAGAGAGAAGACACGATGTTTGTCTTTTCACTCGGCGGCAAACGCCAGCCCCGCATGCAGTGTTTGATGTAGATATGATTTCCTTTTGTCTACTCTCGCTGTGTTTGTCCACACAGACGCCCACTCTCCTGATATTTCACTTTACCTCCACATTGAGGCAAACGATTTCCTAATAGATGAACGGTCTATATAGTGGATCATGCATCTCATTTTTCCTTTTAGTCGTAGGTTCGACTAATTAATGTATACTGAAGACACTCATGTCATCTAACCACACAGGTCATGTGTTGGGTATAATATTATTGTCTGCATTTCGCATGAGATCATCTAAAATGATTCGTGATATCTGCACGCTACAGTGGAGAATGATTAAATACTGACACGTATATGTCATGAAAGTATAGAGTTTTTTAATCACATAATTTACTTTCTTCCATTCATTTCACCCTAAGTCAAATGAAATTGAAATAAGATAGAATCACAGTAATTGATAACGAAGAAAAAAAAATCCGACAACTTTAAACAATCAGAAAAGCCCAACTTGACCAAAGCTTATATCAACCTGTCGGATCACTTGCTAAACTCGCAACTAAAAATAACAGAGAGGAAAAGAGCAAGAAGGGAATTTTATTTATTCACTTTCATTCAACAGAAATCAAAGACAGCAATTCAATGAGATACTTTTGAATGCAAGAACAGAATTGAATGAATAAATTTGAATACACATATTATGTATACCTACGCGTATATTTGCAGACGAACACAAAGCACAAACTTCACTCACGGGAGAGATTTTTAGATGGGCGGGGCGGGGGTGCACGTCACGAGTTCGACACCCACGCACGCTAGGAAGTCATACAACCCATGAGTTTAAAACGAATTAGGTCCATGAGTCTGACACTATAGGCGAACAAGGTCCACGAGTTCGACACCAAGCAAACCAGGCCACGAGACATATTAAGCCCCATGATGTAATATCGAACTCGTCATGCTCGCGGGTCGTTTTTACACAGTGTGGAACTCGTGGACCTTTTTTGCCTCTAGTGTCAAACGCGTGGGCATTGTTTGCCTAGTGTCGAAGTCGTGGACCTTGTTTGCCTAGTGTCAAACTTGTGGGTTGTATGACTCGTAGACCTTTACTCAATGTCGAACTCGTGGGCCATACCGTATGACTCGTGGATGTCGGCCTCGTGCTGGGATGGCCCCGGCCGCGGTCAGGTGTAATGTTTGTATTTGAGTCAAGGGGCAATGCTACCGCATCCCCTTTTCAATGGGAGGAATCTTGATTTTCGTTTACTATTTTTGTTTTAAAGAGCGAAGAGGGTGTGTGTTAGGGGGTCCATCATTTTGCCTCGGCTCTTCCCCTTGTACACCTATTTTCATTGAAGACAGTTTGTGACATGGTAAATTTGTACATGTCTCATCGTAACAGTCAAAGTGACACAATCTTAATAAGATATACCAATCTAATCATCCGAAAATGAATCTAGCAGTGCTTATTCGGAATCACAAACCTTACTTCATTAATTTAGAAATTTAACGAACCTTCGGAATAGTGAACTGCGCGCATTAGCATATGAACATTTTCAGGACGGTGATATTGTTATCGTTTTTCAACTCTTCGTGGGTTTGTTTGTACATAGTATTTGATATACGTTATCTGTTAAACCTATGATTCAGCAACTTTAACCTGCAAATATTCTGCTTTAGCAAATCAACTGAAGGATCTGGTGCTGTGATTTTCTTCTTCACTTGAAAAAGCGGCATTTTGTGAAATTTCATTGCCACAAGAATATTTAAATGATAATGACTTGAGAAATATCACCGTTTTTAGCATCTACTGAGAAACTCTTACATTTCGTATAAGTGCATAGAATGTTCTGTCTCATTTTATTGGCAATCTTACCATTCTATTATTTTTTGACTGTATACTATTTTTCTTCCTTTCTCTTTTCTTCTCTCTACTTTTCCTATTCGGATACCCCTTTATTCTTGTCCCTTATTCATGTTGGTTTTTTGTTATGTTTCGTTTTGTTTTGTTTTTTACTTTTAGGCCTATATTCACCTTGTATTGTCCTTTTTGGTCAAATGACATTTAAAAAACTTGAAAGTTTTACGTTATTTTATTCTATGTGTCTGTGTTCTGTTCTTTCAGTTGAAAAAAAAAATATAATTCTTACAAGCCGTGATGTTTAGAGGCCGTTGTTCAAGTCAGGCAATTTGCTTATCGATACGGTCTCCTCCACTTGATTTGCCATGAAATATGTATTATTTTCATGATTACATTTTGTAATAAGAACTCTTGTTTATATTTTCATGACTTGTGATTATCTTTGAGACTGTCATACTTGTTTTTATTTTATACACGTGGATAAATATAACTTACTGAAACTACTATACACCACTTCTCTATTCATTATCATCAACGTCAACATGGGTAGATTTTCACTTTGATCTGGTGTCTGATGGAGATGAATCGACAACTTTTTCCGCTCATCAAACATGTAAGGAAATAATTATTATCCCATCATTACTGCTTAACCCGTCATTCTCTTGTCATGTGGATGCTGCCGTAGTTATGTTTACATCCTTAAATTCATATATTTTTTCCTTTTATTTATTTCTTTTTCTTTTTCCAAAGTGGTTACTGTTTGACCACGTTCTTTCTTTACGTGATCTCGCTGTAATTCTTGTAGTTTAAAAGGTCTGTTTCTGCGCATCTATGCATGTAATGTTCCATACAGCTGCATCGACTATACCGGCTTGGCATCAAGACGCCGATTACGGCATATTATTCGACCGGATCGGTCAATGTTTGACAGTATTGGTTATGTTTGTGGAGGTTCTCTCGTGTCTTTTCATCATAATTCATGTTCTCACTTAGAAACTGCAAATTCTGTAAGCCGTCGATTCCTCCTCGTGTGGTCCTGAATCTTCACACTTATCATGTAGTGTGAGTTCCCGCCGGCTGCCGCTTAAAAAAAAAAAAAAAAAGAAAAAAGAAAAAAAAAAAGGGACACATGCAATTACACGTGAAGAGTAGTAAACAGCCTGCATGTTTTCTGCGTTTTCATCTGAACTCCTGTAGTCGATAATGGCTATAGAATTTAACCCATTTCCGTACAGAACACAAGAGATTCGAAGACCCTTCATAATAATGACACAGTGCCGCCATTTTCTCATTCTCATTATTTGGAAGGGATGTCGACTGGCCGCCGTGTCGCGGGTTTAATACCGCCGGTGCATTCGGCGAGGGCAAATATTGACTCGCTACCATGTTGTCAGCGAGCTGGAACAGAGCTCACTGGCGTAATGATGGACGTTTTTTGAACGATGTCCAGGGTATATTGTGTCCCAATTCAACTCAAATTTATGCTCTGACACTACAATGATAGGAGTCCATTAACGTATTAATGTTCATGAAGCATGAGCAATTTGCTGTCTACGCCCTAATGATCTTGTTATAGCTTTCGCCGCACATGGTTGAGTTTCTCGCTTTCGATTTTTGTCGTGTGTTAAGTAGTGATATAGCAACATCATTTGCCAGCGCTGTAAAAATTGTAAGCTAAAGATTTCCGATGGCACACGACTTAGTTAGGGCAAAAGTTGTTTTTCTCTTTGTCCAAATTAATTTTGATATCAGTCTGAACATTTCTTTTTTTTCGAGAACACAATCACGCATGCACAATAATCCATGTATAATTCTTTGCGATTGAATGTATCTCACGTCCCTCATGACAACTGTATTTGTGTGTGTGTGTGTGTGTGTGTGTGTGTGTGTGTGTGTGTATGTGTGTGTGTGGAGAGAGAGAGAGAGACGAAAACAGCTATTTATTTTTGTCCATTAGTTTTACTCTGAAAGTGAGCCTGACATTGAATAAAATTCAAATAAAGAATATCATAAAAAAGTGTAACATAAGGGAGTGTAAGTGTGAGTAGGCAGGTGCATGAGGTTTTTGTCTGTGGACGTGCTGTAATGTTTTGGTGAAGTTTGGCTGTTTCCCCCCCCCCCCCATTTTTTTGCGTGTTTGTGTTTATGAAAGCAGTTATCCAGGCGTGAAAATGGCAACGTAAAAGCAATATGAGAATGTGGAAAAATATGCAACAAATTTCTTCGGCTATCGGTTCTTGGCTATAGTAAATAAAGAGCGGATTACCTTGAACTTGTTACACGCAAAGTATCTGTGAATTAAAAAAAAGTTCCATCCCCTAGTGTTTAACTGGTTCGAGTAATTTCATTTTGAAAGAGTTTTGGACTACAAACCATCATTTAACAAAGAGCAAGTTATAGTAATCGAGCGATCAATCAAGGGATCGAACAATTTTAAACACAGTTATTTTATGTATGTTGATGGCATTTGCATTTCATTTACACTCTACGAATTGACAGGAAAGGAATTAATATAGTTTCACGTCATTAACGTTATTCACGTTACTCGGAGTATAAAGGATAGTAAATTCATAAGTAAAACCACTGTTACTGAAAACCAGCTCATCTGGGTATAAACTAAAAGAAAAACAACAACAACAGCATAATGTACCGCAGGTACAGCAAGTATAAGATACGTATAAGCGCGGATGGATGGGAGATAAATACAATTTCCTCTTTTACAAAGGGTTTCCTTTGAGATGGTTTTCTCCCTAGGTCAAAGTACGGCAGGAATTTATAAACTTCAATCGTTTACTCGATTATGCATGGTTTCATCAGAGGATTTGATAACTGCCGGTCAGTCCCCCTTCCGTAATTTGGTTTTGTGGGTGTATAGATCTAGTGTGTAATTTGAACGATTAGTTCTCACAGAGAGAATTGGAACATTAACTGATAAAGATAATTGGCCGGCGGAATCGGAGAGGGCTGAAGACTTCTTTTTTTTTTTTTGCTTGTCAGCTGAAGAAACCCGGAAGTGGCACCAGAAGTTGCGCTGAAGGACTTTTCTTTTGCTTGTTAGCTCATAAAATCCGGAAGTGGGCCCCCACATTTGAAAACGCTCCGCCAGCCCTGCGTATGTCTTTGAGAGTTATGGTTTCTTTTTTGTTTCTTGCATTAATTTTCAAAAAAACACAATTGTCTTTGTTGCATGCTACACAGCGTGATTGCGGTCAATCCGTGGTCATGCATACTAATGAAATGCTAAATGCTTGTTAATCCCTTGTATCAGGGGCGTCGACGTGGAGAGGTGACTGGTTGCCCCCATGAAAATATTGGGGAGGGAGCAAACATAATATTATCATTTTGCTTACCCCCAATTCTCGAGATAGACAATTTTCTTACTTTTTTTGGATAGAAAACTGTCCAAGATATATCACCCAAAGCGTGCACCATGCATATTGTCGAATTTCAATTCTGAAAATGCAAAATCTCTCTCTCATTGGAGGGGGATGCTCTCCCAAAGCCTGCCCCGTCCGGTCCTTTCTCATAGCCTAACATATAGGACACTATCGGATTGACAGATTTCCGAATATATCTTTAAACTGTGCACAAAAATATCACTTTAATTCCAAAAATGCAAAAGTTCCCTTGTGTGGAAGAGACTCTTATCCTTTCAATTAACCCTTTCCCTCCATAGATTTAGTACTTTTTAGGCACTGACAATTTCCAAACTTACGCCATCAAGAATGTGTTTAAGGGATATTTTCATTTGAATTCTAAAAATGCAAAAGCTCCCTCGAATGCAGTGGCGTCAATCCTGGAGGGCAAGAGGGTAAAGCGGATCAGTATCACCTACGTACATTCTGTTTCGTTTTTCAATGCAAAGGTCAATTGCACGTATTATAGAAGCCATGAAATCTGTATCGCACATCCAGTTAGTCATTTGAAGAAATCTGCTAAATTTCTTAAGGCTTTACAAGACGTCATCCGGGTAAAGCACTGATTACGTCAACATCGCAACGATGGGTGTGTTTTGTGGAAAGTTTATCGCAGTGAGCCGTCTGCAAGACAAGATAAACAAAAGACGTCTACACGCCTAGGTGTGTTATCGAGATCATCTTTACCATTTTATGTATTTAATACGACATAGGTCCTGTATCCTATATATTGCGGTAGCGTTCTGCGTCAAGACATAGCGTCTGCGTCATACTCGTTCTTGGAGAAACCTATATCAGGTATTGCTGTGACGCATTGAATTCAATTTATTAGCCTACCTTTCTCTCCGTAGTATGCAGAACTATACAAACACACACGCACACAAACAAACAAACAAAATAAACAAAAACTTCATTCCAGAGCTCATTAGACAGCTTTAGCGTCATTTCTGCCATAGTCCTGGCTGTAATTTCGCCCACAATTTAGTTTAATGTATGTATAGATGACGTAGCAGTTAGGATAAGGTTTCTTGTGCATGCGTAGGCCTATAAACAAATGAAGGAGTATCTATCGTTGTCCTTTCAGTTCACGTGTACTTTTCAAAGTCCCACATGTTGGTACACTGTATTACATTTCCGATTTAAAATTTGGCAGCCGACTCCATCTATAACGAAGTCTTCGGGATCGACAGTTTTCTTTCGTTATATCGAAATTCTCTTGTACCTGAACAATAGCTAAAGATAATGATAATAATTTTGAGACCTGAATTTTTTTCTCCGTTGTAACGAGATTTTCGTTGTAACCATGTTCGATCGTTATAATGATATATAACAGTAGCAAGGGGGTGAGCGTCGCCTAGTATAACCTTCTTGGTAATATCAAGTTATTGATTGGATTATTGCACACTATAGCGCGCGTATTACAGCATACAAGCTTTTTAACAGGTCCATTCCTATCAGAGTAATGCTTAAATAACGGCTGAATGCAACTGTGGCGATCCTTGGAACCGTTCGCCTCATCAGCATACATGGCCATCACTGGTGCAAAGAACACGCTGAATTTGTCGGCTGGGCTGCGACTCCGTGTGGGTCTGTCTGATGTGGCTGCTGAAATCTTGATAATACCCCCATTCCGCAGAGATTTTCTCTCATCGGTCACTCTTTAGAAGCAAGGTATGTTGCTTCCGGCCACCCACCGAGGTGTATTGGATCGCAGTCTGATGAATCCGACTTGGTTGGTCGACTATCAGGGGGTGTCAGACGTGTGGCGCATGATATCCTCATCGGACGATCTTGCCTCATCGGATCACCGCCCGACATGTCTGACACTGACCTGATATAATAGTCGACCAACACAAGCCGGATTTATTAGACTGCGATCCGATACACTTCGGTGAGTGGCCGGAAGCGATAAACTTCCAATGAGTGACCGTTTTTTTTTTTCCGGGTTAAGCATATCAATTTGTTAAACAGCACGGGGGAAACAAAATTAAATCAAAAAGAAGCAGACGCGCCGCCGGGGGAGGGGTGGGGTGCGCTTCCTCCATAATAAATCTGGGCAAACGATCTTATTATTGAACTATATAGCCGCTACCGCCTGTTTTTAAAAACAAAATGCAGATTTGATGGCCTAGAATTCAGACAAATATCGACGCAACAATGAAAACAAACAAACAAACAAACAAATAGGCCCCCTAACCATTTATTGACTCATGTTGCGAAACTCACACAAACAAAATATGAATAAAGCCTATGGAGAGAGCTTGGAAAGAATAAGAATACGTAATTGAATATGGGAATTTATCATGATCTTTGTATCTCCTACATTTTCTGTTAATTGCATGGGCTTCAGGTTGGCTCAAAACTAGAACAAGGCCGAATTCCCGCCTCACTGATGCGGAGGCATCAGTCCGGGCAACAGGTAAATTTCATTTAATTATATACGACTGTCTGATCTACCCATCCATGCTTCCGTAAAACCGCAGAGAAAATAAGAAAAAAAAAGCTGCGGGAGGAGAGGAAGGAATAAAAAGAGGTATAGGAGGATGAGTACGGAAACGAAGAAGACAAAAAATGGCGTAATGAAGAAAAAAACGACTGTTCTCTTTGTCCTGAACTGCCCCCTAAAAAATATAAAAGAAACGGTAAACAATAAATGCACATTCAACCAAAATAACAATGTCCGTTTTATTGATATACAAAACTGTCAAGACCGAGTGTATTGCACGATGAGGGGTTAAGGTCTTATAGAAAATCCCTAATCGACAAGGAACCAACGGTATACCGGTATACACAAGGAGGTACCTCCTTGGTTGTATGACTTAAAGCCAGTCAGTCTTTCTGGACATTGTAAGGAACTGGAGAGTAAAATAGACGGGAAAACAACCCACCAAAACGTCGTTACAATCCACGGTAACAGAAAATACTTGTCGAAAAAAAAAACAAAACAAAATAAAAAACAAAACAAAACAAAAACAAAAAACAAAATGCAGATACTGTGGTTCTGCAATTCGGGAGGGGATTGTTTGTGCATCTACACACCAAGGCCAAATTAATGATTAGAATACATGTATATATTCCATCTCGTATAAAGTTCGATGGCATCATGCGTCAATAGTCTGCCACAGAAATATTAACCTGTTTCGATGCGAATAACATGGCTCTGTGCATAGTCAGTCAGCCGCGTGGTGCCCACAACCAAAGTTACGTTATTAAACAACATGGCGTCCATGACGATGGGGTATATTCTAAACATTTATGTGGAGTATATTCTAATGGAGTATAACTATTCTAAACCTTAATTTAGCCTTGGTGTGTATAGATGTAAAAAGTACGATCCCCTCCTCACTTGCAATACAGAGTACCTGCATATTTTTTTCCGACAAATATTTTCTGTTACCGTGGATAGTAACGACAATTTGCTGAGAACAGGGTTGACCTGAAGAAAAAGAAAAGAAGAAGAAGAAGAAGAAGAAGAAGAAGAAGAAGAAGAAGAAGAAGAAGAAGAAGAAGAAGAAGAAAATAAAGCTACTTCTCATAATTTCTCCACGCAGTCATCAGGGTCTAAGGTCAAGATTATCGAACTTCATTTTCATAGAAGAGACAGTACTGATCGACTGAAAAGGTGGAGGTGTCCCAGTCGAATGCGAGCAGCAGGTGAATCTAATCTTCCTGACCCCCAGTTGTATAAGTTGTATATTTATACTTTAAAAAGAAAAACATATCAAAATCCTACTCCTAAGATGTCTGACCTTGGCATTTCTGCACATGCGCTGTATTTCCACGAGTTTGAGTTTGATATATAGTCGGGCTCTGCAGGGGAAATTGCGGCTATGCGATTCCATCAGCACATAAGTAGCCCTCTACCACTATACAATGTTCTCTAAAGAACAATAAAGAGTGGTACAACATTATTGCGCATGTTTATAGCTATTTATTAATGTCACGGACATTATGGGTGAAATGAGAGATGCCTATATTCGATTTGTATGACAATCGACCAGTGCTGTTATGTACAGCGTGATGTTAAATTTCTCCCCGAAGCAACGAGCCATGTCTCGACAAAGTATGATGGAAGTTCTGTTAAAAAACACCCCAGATTAATAACCACACATCATATAGGATCCAATTAACGTGACCTTCAAGTGAAAAGAGAATATAGATGATGCTTTTGTGCACTTTTTGTGGGTGTTTTTTTTTTTTATGAGAGAGAGGGAGCGAGGAGGGAGAGACTAAATAATTTAAGTGGTCTCTTTTTGAAGAAAAAAAATTAACCCAAACTTTCAAGCAAATTGGGTGGAATGAAAGTAGATACATGACAGAAAACGAGACAGGAACAATACCACCAAAAAAAAAATTAAAAAAATAGAAATAATCTATAGATGGATAATGGATTCAGTCGCCTCAATGCGCCTCTCAAATTTGAGCATATCAAAGAGTGATTGCTAACGTGTCAGGAACAGCCAACAGCCCATAACGTCCCTCGCTCTTTTTGATTCTATAGGCAGCTATAATAGAACTGATGGACAAAAGATAGAGAATGAAGTGCGGGAACACTAAATTTAGCGTTCCTCATACTGACTGTGCTTCTGTTCCCATTGCATATATCTCGGTCACTGATGAGGCTTCATGTAGGCCTTATAACCACAGCTATTAACTGAGTAAACAAACATACACTTTACACCCACATCACTCCCACACGTTAAACTTACAAAAGGTAGGATACATTGTGGGAGTAACCCGCACACTACACACACTTTTTTTTTTTGTTTTTCAACGATGTTTATTCTGTTCCATTCAAAGTAATAGAAAAAAATAACAATTTTCATTTGCTACAATTGAAATGACGAAAATATACATTTGTGATCATAATAGCAAATTTGCTATTGCTGTACATAATGACATAACAAAAATTACATTTTCATGAACAATTATCAAATTACCTAGAGTCACTTCCCCTATGCTCTCAAAAAATTGCTTAAATTTAACAGTGATAATTCAATTCTTCTGGCATTAATCTTAATAATCATCCAAGTGAATTATGCAGCAAAATTATACAGTAATAATGGAACCATATTATTTATCAACCAATACCCGCCCACCTACTAACTCATATCCCTTACTGAGTCCCTATGATCACCCCCACCAGTTCCCTCCCTTCCTGTTTCCTCCCCCACCCCTATCTGTACACATGCAACACACAAACACACACAAACACACCCATACACACACACACATACACATGCACCTAATTTGGTAAACTGCTCTTGCCTACACATCGCAATATAGTAAATATAGTTATATAATCAGCCCGCCAACAGGCTGACAGGAACGCACACACTACACACACACACACACACACACACACACACACACACACACACACACACACGCGCGTGCAAACATACAAACGCACCCACCCACACGCACGCACGTACGCACACACACACACACGCACACACACAATCATGCACACACATAAGCCTACATAGATTATTATGTTCCTATAGTGCCTGGAGAAAAACTTGTCGAGTTTGAGGATTTGTTTTGTTTTGTTTTGTAGGTTTCAAACACAAAACCAATACCAATTTAATGACATACTCAGTGTTTCTGAGAGTCCATGTTAACTCTTTACCTCTTTCGGCGGGAGATCTCACGCATCGAGAGCATTTTCTGAAAAATATTCGCTCTTGCCGTGATGTATTTCCTCCCGCTTAAGCTTTAATAGCTTTAGTTTGTCCTTTATCATATTCCAAAACTAAGGCTAAGATAGCAACACAGAGTACCCTAACAGAACTTCTTTTTCGCGCTCGTGATTTGCGCTACGACCACAAACTAGACTCGTTAGCATGTTCGCGCGATCAGAGTTTCCTGTTAAAGGAGGGTCCAGGCACAGGGGCCATGTGAAATGATAGCGAGCTTTAGATTTGCGACGCAAACACTTGAGACAACATCCGCAGCCTCCCAGGTTGGACAATGGAAACAGCTGTCTCACGCGCATGTGCAGAACACAATTTTTAGCCTATAGCGTCGTCTTACGCGTTCTCGTCACAGTTCTAAAGCCGTCTAATCTCTCTGTTGAAGAGATCATTGAAGTTGGAATCTCAGTTTCATAACAAATACACGCGTGCATACTCTCTAAAAAAAAAAAAAGAAGAGTGAAAATGTTCACTCTTGAAGGAGTGAATAACAGAAAAGAGTGAATGCCGAGTGAAATTGGAGTGAATTTTGAGTGAAAATGTTCATTTTCACTAATTTTGGAGTGACCTCAGGGATCACTCGAAGATTTTGGAGTGATTCCTTTCTGTTAGTCACTCCTTCAAGAGTGACCACCTTTCACTCTTCCTTTTTTTTTTTTTTTTTAGAGAGAGTACATATTTATACAGACGTACAAACATATTGTGTAAATAGGATGCGAATTCTGTGTCACACACACACCCACTTAAAAGAGACTGGGTGGCCGCAATTGTGTGTGTGTGTGTGTGTGTGTGTGTGTGTATATATATACGTGTGTGTAATAGTGCTACTTTATATCTGTGACATTTCTACATCTACTGCTGATACAGGAGGCGGTAAATCAGGGTTTTGATTAAAAAAGAACAACAAACGAAAAACCTCCCCCCCCCAAAAAAAAAAACAAACAACAAAAACCACACAAAAAAAAACAACAACAACAACAAAGCCAAGAGACATCTTACACATCATTGCTACCAGTGATACAGCCAAATAAAAAAGAAAAAAAAAAAGAAAAAAGAAATCAGTACAGTGTATAAGGAAAAGAATGTCAGCACCTTATGAATACATACGGCCACTAACGGGGCCACTGACAATGATGTCGGGCCAACCAATTTCCTCAAAAGGCTTTTTGTTAGTAGCTCGATCGGGTCACCAGAGAAATAAAAAGTTAATATTGAGCTTTCTGAAATATACATTTACACACACACACACACACACACACACACACACACACACACACACACACACACACACACACACACACATATATATATATATATATATATATATATATATATATATATACATATATATACATATATATATATATATATATATATATATATATATATATATATATATATATATATATATATATATACATGTATATGTCAAAGGATGTCGCAGGCCAGGGTTTTTTTTTTAAAGTTTTTGAGATTAAAGTCTTCTTCAGATTTGTCTAAAGTGGAATAATATGGGACAGAAATAAGGAATACAAAATGAAAGCATAAGCAAGGGAGTATTTAGAATGAGTGGCATGAGCATAAATACATTTCCAAGTTCATTATATAATTTTAGGATATATTTCATTATCGTTTATTGTGCATAACATACCTCCCAAAGATGAGAGGAGCCTACAGTGACTGCATATTTGTAAACATGTACACGTGTACAATGATTATGTTGTTGCATTGTATAACAAATCCAAATTTATTCATTCACTCATTCATGAATTCCTTCCTTCCTTCATTCATTCAACCATGCAAATATCAGCACCATACCACTATTGTATACACGAGAGAGAGAGAGAGAGAGAGAGAGAGAAAAGATAAAGTGATGGTGGAAATAATTTTTGTGGTATTATGGGAATGAATGCTCTCAGGCGAATCACCATGATACCATTAATATTGTGTCCAAGCCGTTGCCGCGGCACCAAAGCTGAAAGACAATGAGGACCATATTTGTTGTCATTAACAGATATGAAACACACAAGTATACCTGTGCATCACACACCACACAAAGTCAGACCTTGTAGGGAAAGAGATTGCCATTGAACCATTACAGTTTCATGGTTGGTGATCTCACCTTTAATGAAAATAGGAAGATATTTCATCTCTCATGATATCCGAGTTTGACAAAAATTTTTTTTTACCTTCCTTTCCCACCACTCCTCTGATTCATACATTACAGTCCTCACTTGACTGTTATTTCTGGAGTAAAGCTGATGTTAAATCGAGACACTATGAACCAAAGACTCATCCCATGTTTTTCTTCGATATGACCCGCGAGACCAGGGGTGTTTCACAGAACTGTTCTTAAAGTTACGAACGACTTAAGAACGACTGGTTATCAGTTCTGATGTGCTATACTTATCAGAATTTCAATAATTCAGCACAAGAACTGATCACCAGTCGTTCTTAAATCGTTCATAACTTTAAAAACAGCTTTATGAAACACCCCCTGGGCCCAGCTTCATATAAAGTTGCTATGACAGCAACTCTAGCTGTAGTGGCAGATGTCAGGGTAACAACGAGAATCCCGCTTCTTGATTGGCTGTTGATACGGGAAGTTGCTATTCTAGCAAAGAGTTGCTATCCTATCATCTTTCATGAAGTGGGGCCCGGGGCTTCCGACATTTACAGTGGACTCCCGTTATAACAGTCCTCGGGACCAGCGGTTTTCTTTCATTATATCGAAATTTCGTTATAACCGAACAAATAAACAACAAAAATACAAAGAGTGCATAATCTTCCGGCCTGAATTTTTACTTCGTTGTAACCGGAATTTTGTTATAACCGTGTTCGTTATAACGGGAGCGCACTGTACTCGTCAAAATCAGGGAGATTCCGAGGCACAATCAGAGAGATATTTCCATGTTAGACGCATATATGTGCACTGCCAAATATAATTTCCAAATCATAGAGATTTTTCATACATGTATTCTCTTATCCAGAGACTAAGAAATACTGCAGTTTTCATATTCAGGAAGTCTCCTGCCGAATGAGGAGACTTGGCAGCTATGGTGTAGAAAGTCTGGGCACACAGGCATATACCGTAGTTCACGTTTTTCAAATAAACACACAGTGTATGATCACTCCAATGCCCAACACATCCCTACAGCTGGGTTATTCTGAGCACAGCAAATGTGGTGGGCAGTAGTACAAATAGGTGGCAAACAGTTGAATACTTTTTTGTTTTGTTTTTGTTTTTGTTCCTATGCAGGATTGTTCAATATGAAAACTATATGGTACACTTTTGTATATTTCATCTTTCTGGTGCTGCACATTTCTTGAATATTTTGGGTATATATTTCCAACAAAAATGTAATATTTGAAGTCAAATGTCTCAACTATTCAGCACCATAGAGATTCCAATTCATGCAGATGTTCAGAATCTGTGTCGCCTTGAGGACATTATGTATAATATAATAAATCACTAGTGTACCACATGAAAATAGTATACCATAATTGATACTCTTTCAGACACACCAAACATAGGGATTTATGATAATGCCTATGGCCTCCTTCAGGGTGGAGGTAAACTCAATCTATAACAATGTAATCTTTAGTCAAAGCAGAAAAGTATACAGTCAAACCCCTTTATAATGGGATAGATCGGACCGTGAGAGTTTTCTCAGTAAAATGAAAATCTTGTTTAAACAAACAAAAAGGGTATAAAGCGATATAATGACAGTTGTACCAGAAAAATCAACTCATGCTACTATAATGGAAATCTTGTTGTACATGTGACTCCTGTTATTTAGAAATCTTCATGACCGGCAGTTTTCTTTCGTCCAAAATTTCATTATAGCCTAACAGTGAAGTACATTAAGATAGAGAGATGATAAATTTGGGACCTGAATTTTTACTCTGTTGTAACGAGATTTTTGATATACCACGTAATCATGTTCATTATAACAGGAAAACATTGCATCTGTATTCATGGCCATGAAGTTCTCCTCTATAACTCTGGCTGGCTCCAACTTTAACCAGATCTATTGACTCCACCAAATCTACCTCCTTGCAATAACGAGTAGCAATTTTGTATGCTGCTGTGTGTCCATACCTGCCAACCCCACAGCTTAACAAACAGGAAAAAAATGGAAGTACAATTAGCATAAAATATGAATTTCATCAATCTCTCATACTTTACTATTAACTGCTGGTCATAAATATATGAACATATAACATTTGATAAGGCTTCTTCTCTCCTGACAAAAAAAGAAAAAAAAAGAAGAAGATGGAATGTTCATATAAAAACATGAATGCCTGGCAAGTATGTCAGTATAATGTGTATGTGTGTCTGTTCTGTAACACAGACAAAAACTCTACATGGATTGTTCTTGCTCTTGCACTTGAGCTATAAATCCCGACGGGAGATAATGGCAAATGCAATATAAAGACAGACATCTCGTCATCCCCAGGAATCATTTGCAAGTCGGAAATTAATCCCAGCAAACCTCATAGTCACTGGAAAGACATCACTGCATGCAAGTATCAGGCATGGATCAAACGGTGGCAATATCGAGTGGCACTGAACAGGGAGGAGTCAGTTCCATGGCAATTTGGTCTGCTCACTCCGATAGCAGCTAATACCAATTGACGAGGATTAGTTGCCAATTCCCTGCGGGGTAATCTGTGTGCATGCTGATTACGGTATTACAATTTCCCGTTCGGCAAATCAGCATGAACTTGCTGCATGCTAATGACATCTTCAAACTGATGCAAAATAGCCGTTGACTCAGAAATTTTGCACAGACATTGATGTCCTTCCAAGAAATTGGAAGCAGTATGGTAACTAATACCATTATATCTTAAAGTGAAAACATAGTTCTGGTGAGGGTTCGAGAACCCGTCTTGCACCATGTCATATTTGCTTGCAATATATTGTAAGGGTCTACCAAGAAACTTACCCGGTTGACATGGTTTGCCTGGATGATGAGCAGTTTTGGAGTATTTTGAGATTAAAAGTACAGAATAATAAAAGATGGTATACAGAACTGACTTTTATTCCATGGAGGATCCAGGCTAACTCGGACCCGGAAACAACTTGACCCTATTTCAGACAATATTATTTACACGCAGTTCATGATCAACATATTTTATGCATTGGCACACATTCATTTTGTATGCGTGCCAAATAGAACCTCTTTGATGCGCATGTTGTATCAAATCGACCCCTAACTGCGACCAGCCAGAACACGAAGTTCTCCCATAGTACAACTGTACAATTCAGAGGGACAACTCGGCCCCATCGTCGAACCACCCCCGGTGAACCTTTTTGGTTAATATTTCGTATTTTCGTCATTGCCCAACAAATATTTTGTTTTTACTGCCTTATTCCACACATTTCTTAGGCATAAATGTACATTTTGGAGTAAAATTTGACAGATCTGCAGGCATACAAGAACTATGTATTACCTTTAACACACAGCACATCTTATCTTAGGTTTTAGTGACACAAAATACATAGGGACAAGTTACAGAAAGAGACAGATGCAGACAAAATTTACAATATTTCTTTCTTTCTACAATGCATATCTATGATTGCAGAATTTCTGCATTGGATTAATTGCACTTTACCTCAAAAATTGCAAGAAATGCTGCAAAAGGAGAAGCATTGCATTTCTGGGAATCCAATGTGACAATTGAACTTGTCAGGTGACAAAGTCATGTGACCCAGAGGATCTACTTTTATAACACATGCCCTTGACATCTCAGGGCAGGCTAAGCCAAGTAACCTGATGGTTACAGGCATGGCAAAGGAATGAAGATGGATGTCTAGGAGAACACAAGCCCTCCATCAACAGGCATGGAAGCATGGACCTTCTTCACTTGATGGTTGCCATGACAACCACTCTCCTCATCTGCTGGACTTGGAATGGCTGCCAAAGAAGGCCCAGACACACACGGCACCGGACACCAGCAGGGCACCCCTATGTAGAAAGACAACAGCAGAAGAGCTCTACAAGGTTTTGCTCTTTCTATTGTATTATCAGAAATATCACATACTCAACACTGGACAAAATATCTAAATCTATCCTTTGTTTCAACATATAAAAATAAGCAAAGCAATTAGCATAATTTTTGCTATCAAACCTCTTTCTACAAGTAAGAATTCTACATTAATCTTTTCAATATATTCAGACAGGCTAATCTATCCAGCAGGCTGAATCAATGGTTCATTGAATAGATTTTGGTTATATACATCGTTTATCAAGAGGAAAGGTAGAAACGCACATATAATGTGTATGTGTAAAAATTCTGTACTCACAAACTATCCATTCATTCTAATACCTATCTTGTCAATTCAGGGTATTCTCTCTTCTTTATGAAATTTGCTTCCTGAGTAGAATGGAGGCATGTCTTCCACTAATGGCACAAAACAAAACAAAATAAAACAAAACAAAAGCGGAAACAACTCACCACAGTCCCATCCTAACTCTTGGGCTATGGTAGAGGGGGCTGTACTTCACCACAGACAACTTTTGGTGATTCCTGAAAGCCCTCATAATGTCCTTGCTCCTAAAAGTGTCCAAGAGTAGAATTTCAAAAATTTGAAAAAATTGAGAAATTTTCAAGGGATGATCATGAACAGCATTTTCCCCTTATATTGGTATCTCTACTTTCATTCTATTTTTCTTTTTTCTTTATGAATATGATAGTAAACAGAGTCTAAAGCACCATATTCCAACCCTCATATCAAACTTCCACCTGGTTTGGCAATGTGGACTCGGGCTATTGTCACATATGCTACTATGGAGCAAATCAAAATATCTTGTCTAATGGAAAGGAAAAAGTTGAAATATTGTACGAGCTACTGATTTAATCTTTTATTTAATTCAATTTTTTTTTTTTTACTTACCTATTTCATCTGTTCATACCTTTGCAGATGCAGTTACTTCTGTACAAATCTAGATGCCTTTTGGTACACAGCACCTGATGAATTCTCACTTCTAAGACCATTACCCACTTTCAATCACTATTTTAAGACCAACATCTTTCCAACAAAGATTCCTCATTCTCTAGAACAATTATTTGGTGTAGAAAGAAATAACTGGATGGGGAGAGGGGTTAAGAAGACATCCATCCACGGGCAGCTAGCTGTCTGCAAAATATTGACGATCAATGCTACACACAGCCAAAAGACATGGGAGTTCTGCACCCACCCTCCGTACGTTGCCACGGCAAGCAGAGCATGTCGCCTGTCAATCATCTGGACGTCCACGGAGCTAAATGCTCCAAAGGTCTGGGCAAGCTGGGGAAAGGAAGAATGCCCATAAAGTTTGGTCAAGCTGATCGTGGCTACCAACTCTGAAATGGACAGTTGCCAAGCGAGTGTTGATACTAAAAATGAAAAGGTTCCATGGTACACGACAACAGATCAAAGCCAAAAAAGATTTCATTCATATTGACATCTACAATTTTAACATCATCAGCTCAAGAGGCTACAAATATATACAAGTTTCTTTTCCTTTAGTGATCAATATCAACAGAATTAGAAATAATTACTGGTAAACCGAACTTGTTTTCAGGAATATGTCAAAATGATTACTGTGAAGGTAAGAATCTATGGGAGTTTTATAATTATACAGAGAACAGATATTTTCCCGCCTAAATCTTCCCACATTGCCCAAAATAGCCTTTAGATTTCCCTGAAAGCTCTTCACATGGACAACATGCTTTCTGATGCCAAAGCCAGACATCTCAACCTTTCTGACTGAAAAATAGTGATGATCTGGCTCAAAAGAAGGAAAGAAAAGCAGTTCTGATAGGAGTGTGTAGCAAAATAATCACACACACACACACACAAAAAAAAAAAAAAAATAGGAAACTCCTATTAAAACAAGTGCTGAGAATGGTAAAAAATCAGATTCTTTTCTACAAATTCAGAAGGGTTTGGGAAGTCTGCGAAGCAAGAAAGAACATCTCTCACATGATATGGACAAAAAGGTCAAGGGTCAGCTCACCTTGCCAACATCCAGTGACTGGGTGAGCCTCTTGGATGAGATGTGGAGCCACTGCGGTCTCAGAGAGGGGGGATCAGGCCCTCCTAGGTCCTGGGAGTTGGAGGGGGGGGGGGGGGAGAGGGGAGGGGGAGGGGGATGGCAGAGGGAGGGTAGGGATGAGAAATATGGGAATGACATAGTTACAAGTATGCGATATGCTCTACCAGTTTTTGTTTACTGTAAAAGGAGGAATGTTCGCGTGCATTTTAATTTTGTGAGCGCCAAGATTCGCAAAATTGAAATGCATGTGAAAGTTCTTGTCTTCACTATATGCATTGAATGCCTGCAAAAATGGCTGTCGGCTCCAATTTGCGAAAATTTCATGCTGCGAATATATCATGCTTTACAGTAATAGGTTAGTCATCATGGACACAGCATTGTGTGAAGCCCCATAAAACTCATTTTGTCATTCTGCAGTGAACCAATAATTCCTTCAGTGAAAGTACCTACTGGTAAGCAATCAGCAGTCATATGGAATGATGATTAATATGCAGAGAGAGAAGTCATACAAAAAAAGGTTGAAGCACTGCCATGTAGGAGGTCCAAAAGGCTGTGTCTTGATTTATGGGTAAATGAACAGAAAGGTGAAAGTGCAAGGACGTTCATCACACAAAAATGGTCTCTGCATTTCAGTTTGTGTCCTTTCTTTTCATAATTAGTCCTTGCAAAACATGCTCCCCCTTTTTACGCCTTGTTCTCTAGCAAAATGCTGGACATTTCAGCTTTGAAAAACTGATGCATGGCTAAATCACAAAATTTCGCATGAATAAATGGCAATCTTCAGCTGCAGTGTATAAGAGCAGTGAGAAAATGGAACATTTCAAATTTTGATTTGAAGACAAGGTAGCGGTTTTATCTTGGATTTGTAATACACTTTTAGATGGCAGTCATAAACCCGGGTCATAACCTCAAGATAGAGGGTGCATGAACGTTAGATGGGCTTGAAAGAAGAGCACTGCAATCTTTATAAGGAGTTTAATCACACGAGTTTTGATGATTACAAAACGTTCGCTTCATTGCATAAATAGTTACACAAGTCAACCTGGTAAACAGACTGCTGTTTTCATATTTCAGATAGTGGGTGGTACAGTGTATATGGTGGGAGTGGTAGGCATTACTACATATTGTAGTCAGGTCCATTTTCTTACGAAAAACAGGTCCACTACGGTTAAGTGAAAATCCTTCCTTTTTCATAGCGATATCATATTTCAAGAATATGAGCCAATAGAAAGAATGGAGAAGAAGACATTTTCCTGTTACACTAGCATCACATCTTCTTTTTTAAGCCTGCTGCACGCCACGCGACCTTCCAACTATCAGTTTGACTTCACCAAACACTCATGTGGCAGGTCGTAGGACTGGGTCACAGGATCTGGTCGAAAGGTTCTGGCATGTTGAATTTTTTTTTTCAAATGGTCATGCGTTTATAGCTGGCCAGCTGCTAGCTACACTTGCGCTGTGTGTTTAAGTGCGTGGGAGGCTGGTTGCAGGTCCTAAGGTCAGGTCGCACAGTGTGCGTTGCCAGGTCACATGACCTGGTCTCATGGCCGGACATTTGTATGACCTCATGTCGTGTATTGTGCTGTGGGCTTTACAGAAAACAAGTCAATTAAAGGTCCAGTTTACCTTTGGGAACAGTGATTTAAAAAATTTCAAGATATCACCTTTGATGCATATGTGTACATCTGTTGTATCACAAAACATCCTAAAATATAACATTTTCGCAATAAATCCTAAAATATAAGGATATATCAGTATTTTTCTCAATAAACCATAACTGTAGACGGTTTAGTCTGGAAGCATTCTTATCATAACTATTTTTCACATTTGTGTATTTAACAATACTTAACATCAATTATATGCATTCAAATTTTTACAGTGGTTGTTTCTATCCCTAACTCACATTTTGGAACTATTTTAAAGCACTAATGCGGGGTTTTTGGTTCATCTGCAAATGGTAAATTATGCCTTTAAGGTTACATGAAAACCAGAGACACGATCCGGTTGGACAAACAGTTCAATTTACTGATTGATTGATGCACACTCTGTCCACTCTTCATTTATTTCTGTCTCATCAGTGCTCTGGGCATATACATAAATACAGTCCTCATACACAAACAAGTAGGTTTCACTTACTCTGAAAAAAAAGAAAAGAAAAAAAAAAACCAACAAAACAAAGACCGTTTCTACGGCTGCATCAGCACTATAGGTAAATGTAGAATGTTTTCCAAAGTTTCAGGAGCAGAAGGAAATGATTTGCCAACTCTGGTGGGTGAAAGTGGGGATGTATATAGAACAGCAATTTCCAGTTCGGTGGCTCTCCACGCTTCGCATGATTTCTGGCATCTGTCGTTAAAATGGGGCACGTAGACCACTGTCTGTGGGCCGGCTTCTGTATGCACTTCCTCATCAGCAACCACGGTGTTAACCCATTATGTGCTTTGAGTGCTGATTGACACAAGAAAACCCCATAGCTTTGTACACACACTGTCCCGAGTACCTGGGACAGAAAGGGTTAAAGCCCCCAAAAAGTTCTGGTACGCCTGCAAAAGTTGTCAAATTTTGCTCCAAAATGTGAATGTATGCCTAGGAAATGTGCGGAATAACGCTGTAATAACAAGATATTCGATGGGTAACGACGAAAATGGGAAATATTAACCAAAAACGTTCAGTCTCAGAACTTACCCGAACGGGGTCAGGCTAGACTCGGACTCGGGGATAACTCGGCCTCGCTTTGCTTGACGGCGGGATGAGTTGTATTGGTTGTTCCTCTGGATTGTACAGTGTGGTGTATTATGCATATGGGAGTGGCCTGTAAACTACATTGTAGCGTTCTGGCTACTCGCAGTAATGGTCCGAGTTGTTACAACGCGCGCATCAAAAACCTCTTTGGCGCGCATGCAAAATTAGTGTGCGCCTCTCGAGCGGCTCTAAAAACAATCAAAGACGCTTGATAAACAACAACAAAAACTTCAAAGACCGCGCGTCTCAGCAACTGAGGTGATGTGCGTATACTAGTAGGCTTGAGGACCGCGCGCTGTCCATTTGTTTTGTACAGGATTAGTACGCACTTTCCTGTCTGCTCAGTAAGGCCTCGTTTGGTAGCCGTAGTATTATAGAGACTAGAGTACTGATGAACATTGCGATTACGAACTGTGTGTAAATTGTCTGAAATAGGGTCGAGTTTTCCCTAAGACCGAGTTAGTCTGGAGCCTTCTGGAATAATTTTTATTATTTTTCTCAAAATACTCCAAAATGACTTATCATTCCGGCAAACCGCATCAGCCAGGTAAGTTTCTTTGTAGACTCTTTCGATATATTGCAAGCAAATATGAAATGGTGCCAGACGGGTTCTCAAGCCCTTACCAGAACTTTGTTTTCACTTTAATGGGTATTACTCACCACATGGCTGACCATGGCTCGTATGATGTTCACCTTGTTGATGTACGGCTGCAGCTTCCACTCGTACTCCCTGAAGTCGAGTGGCCTGACTGCCATCCCACTGCCGAGAAATCGTTTCATAGAGATTTGCATGATTGTCATCTTTTGGGCATTCATGGCAATGACCACGCAATTCATATACATTCAAAAGGAAAAGGGAAAGCAAAAGCTTGATTGTTCTTTCTTCATTTTCTTTCTTTCCACTAGCAGGCATGTCCTGCTTTTATTAACCCGTTCCATGCTGAATTCTGAAATCCCCATAGACTTAGCAGGTTCCCGTGTGGAACAGGTTAAGTAATACATGTGGATTTGTTGCATGAGAAATGATCATCACTGTTATTTATACATTCTGAATAAGCCCATTTGCATCAACATAACCGCAACCAACAAAAAGCACACACACAAACACACAGATAAACACAGACACAGATACACACAAAATGACTAAAACACACACATATATACGCACACACATATAAGCATGCACACACACACAAATGAAACTGTGCAGCGGAGCTCGTTTTTTGAGGAAAGAAAAGATTTAGAGCATATTAGGTAATTCTACTTAACAATTGCTAACAATTGTGCCTGCTTGCTGCTTATGAAATCTAACATAGATAGCAAGAAATGACTAATGTTCAACATCATTTTCCCCTCAAACGATAACTAAGTGTCCTTTCTTGTGCAATTGGTTCTACTCCTGGTTGAACACATGGGTCCAAATCTCCACAGTTTGCTTCTGTAATTCCACAGAACACTTCTTTCTTTTTTTTTTTTTTTTTGTCGAAAGCCATACAAGCAAGGACATCAGTTCGGTTTGTGAAGCCATAGTCACTAATTGTCAGCAAGGAGTGGCATTTGATGACGAATGCTGGTTTCGTACGGCCTTCTTAAGAAGATCTTTCGAAATTGCTTAAAAATTGTTCATATGTTGTTCGTAGCAGTTCTTGACTGTATTTGTGAGTGGGTTTGCTTATCCACAACTCGGTCAGGTTTGAATTGATTTGATACTTAATGCTGGTGAAAAAGCTTGATGAGCTAAGTTATTAGTGCTTGGGCACATCAAAGGGTAAATAATCTGCAGTGTACTGGCTGTGCAATCTGGTCCATGTATTTAAGTAGACATGACCATTTACACAAACACACATACACAAACACCACTGGAAGGATTATGGTTACTGGTAGCTGTATAGATTTCACCACTGGGGGCAGTATAACAAGTTTGTTACCATGATTTACTACTGTCTCCCAGTCTCTTGTTACAGGGAAATCCCACTCTGACATTAATAACCCCCCCCCAAAAAAAAAAAAAACAAACAACAAAAAACAAAAAACAACAACAACAACAAACAAGCAACAAAACAAAACAAAACATAAAAAAGAAACAAAAAAAAAAATAAAAACAACAACTACAGTTAAGAAGCTGAGGAATAGTTATACAGTGAAAACCAATGATAGAACCAGAACTAGAAATGTCGCTTTGGCGACTGGTATGCCTCCGCCATAATGCATGATTTTCCCAATAGGTCTAGATAGTACATGTGGACACTGTGTGATTACATTTCCACAAAATTGGCAAAATATTGGAATGACAAGTTTGTCACAAATGTGTTGAATGTTCACCTTCCTTGACGTAGGTTTAATTGGATGAATAAGAGAGCATGTATCTAGGGATTTAAGGACTTTAACTTGACTTTGACCCATTCATACATTTAGGCATTGAGTAATTTTCAAGGTACAGGTGTGGAGAAAAAGTGCAATTTCTGAATTGAATAGTAAATTGTTACCATTTTCATCTGGCCCTTGACCCTAAAATTCATAAGATAATTACTTTCAGGTAGAACATGCATAATATGTACTAAGTTTCAAGGTAACTTGAGCCACTTCCGAGATATGGAGGAAAAAGATAGTTCAGCACTTTCACTTGATCTTTGACCTTTTGACCTTTGAGGCAAAAAGAGAAAAAAAAAACTTTCCAGAGAATTTCTATTAGGTTACACATGCATACACCAAGTGTAAAAAAATAACCCTGCTGGCATTGCATAAATATGAGGGTAATAGTAAAATTTTGAAGTCTTGCACTTGACCTTTGACCCCTGACCTTTGACCCCATGAACCCTACATTCTCTAGATAATCACTTCCAGTCAGTACATGTATATACTATGTTCCATGAAGATACCTTGAACAATTTTCCAAGGTACGAAGAAAAAAAAGAAGTTTTAATATTTTTACTTGACCTTTTGACCTTTGAACTTTGACCTCATGACCCAAACTTTCACCAGAGAATCTTAATTGGGTAATACATGTATACACCAAGTTTCAAGAAAATATCTTCAGGCATTCAATAGATATGGTGGAAATAGTGAAATTTTATGTATTTGACCCTGACCTTTTGACCTTTGACCTTTGACCTCATGATCCAAACTTTCACCAGAGAATCTTAATTGGGTAATACATGTATACACTAAGTTTCAAGAAAATCTCTTCAGGCATTCAATAGATATGGTGGAAATAGTGAAATTTTATGTATTTGACCCTGACCTTTTGACCTTTGACCTTTGACCTCATGACCCAAACTTTCACCAGAGAATCTTAATTGGGTAATACATGTATACACTAAGTTTCAAGAAAATATCTTCAGGCATTCAATAGATATGTTGGAAATAGTGACATTTTATGTATTTGACCTTGACCTTTTGACCTTTGACCTTGAGCATGTGCACCCAAAAGTTGATAGGCACAACTTCACCCCCTAATACACATACATGCCAAGTTTCATTAGGATACCTCAACAGGTTTCGATAGTTACCTTGTCCACAAAATTCATTACGGACGGACGGAAGGACGGAAGGACGGACGGACGGACGGAAGGACGGACGGACGGACGGACGGACGGACGGACAACCCGAAAACATAATGCCTCCGGCACCACTTCGTGGCGGAGGCATAAAAATGACTGAAGGACATGCAGTAGATTTTGTAGGTGAAATGAAAAAGTTATGTTTAATAACAATGTAGTCAACAGGTGCAATTTAGGCCGACCATTTTAGGACGTGGAAGTGGGGTCACTCAGAGGAAATGACCTTAACTTTTTTGAGTGCCCTCTTGCAGTTTGATTTGATACTAGTCTATTTTTTTCTTTTTCTTTGCATTTTCTTCAACGCAATATGAACACACTAGTAATATAATTGCAAAAGACAATAGCTAAAAAAAAAAAAGTAATGAGGAGACCTTCAGCTTAAGCTATTATTGCTTGATCTTGATGGAGACCTCCATTAACAAAATTACAGACTACATTACATAGCCATCTGAACATTAGCTTTACAGACAGCAAAGGAAAAGGGGTACAGTGAAACCCCGTTATAACGAGTTCGGTTATAACGAGGAACCGCTTATAACGAGGTGATCGCGTCGGTCCCGTTTTCCTTTGCGTGTAAACCTATGGCAGAACGAATCGGTTATAACGAGTTCGGTTATGACGAGATTCCGGTTATAACGAGGACATTTTCGGCGCATCATGATAAAGAAAAACATAAGAAATTTGATCGGATATAACGAGGTACCATTTCTTGACTTGCCGCTTTTCAAACACGAGACAAATGAAACATTGAAAATCGAATTCACGCTATCCATGTCTTTTTCCCGTTTTGCAGAGAACGGTTCCTTCATGTTTTCCTCTAAACCACGCAAAAAAAAAACAAAAACACATTAATACCATTCGATGTTCCTACTGAATTATTAAACAAATAATCACTCGATTTTCTTTTTCGCGAGATCACACGCGTGCGTAATGTTATAGGTCAGAACACAGCGCAACAAGGGAAAAAAGATAACGCACACAAAAAATTTTCATGTAGCGACACTCTTGGCAAATATGGAAATTGGAATGCGTGATGTGCAACTCAACATTATATCCTTTCCATTTGTAGTCCCGACTTCCAGTTCTTCTGCTAGTTAGCAAATACGAGTGTATGATTATAGCCGAAATAATTAATGAAATCGCGATCTCGCCTGGTGACATTAGCGTAAAAATAGTTGAATAACGCAATCCTGTCGCAATTTTTGTGAGAACGGATGTAAACAATGCGAAGGGATTTTCGGCAGATGATAAAGAACGCATCTTTAATCCTTTCGGGCGCAACGATAAAGCATTGCTTGAGATTACAGCCGAAATGATTCATGAAATCATCGCATTCCCGCTGGGCACCAACAGCGTAAAATAACCTCGCAAGTTACGGTAAACGACGCACAAATGTTACTCTGAAATCATCGCGATCTCGCCGGATGACAGTAGCGTAAAAATAGTTGAATAATCCATGTTTAGCTACTTAATCGGTGTTCAGAAGAAGAAACAAACGTATTTAACAATTTGAATAGATCTGGGTTTGTTCATTATCACAATTTTAACAACGCATCTCACAATGAAGATTTTTCTTTCTTTCAAAATAGTCTACGAGTAACAGATTTGCGTAAAAAGGATCACAACCGTCTAAATTCAATCCTGTCGCTTATTTTTCAAGTGACGGATGTACAAAACGCGAAGAGATTTTCGGAAGAAAATTAACAACGCATCTTTAATCCCTTCGGGTGCAACGAACATACATTATATAAGATTACAGCCGAAATGATTCATGAAATCATCGCATTCCCGCTGGGCACCAACAGCGTAAAAATACCCCGCAAGTTACGCTAAACGACGCACGAATGTTACTCTGAAATCATCGCGATCTCGCCGGTTGACAGTAGCCCGTAAAAATATGTTAAGCTACTTAGTCGGTGTTCAGAAAAAGAAACAAACGCATTCAACAATTATAATAGATCTGGGTTTGTTCATTATCACAATTTTAACAACGCATTTCACAACGAAGATTTTCTTTCTTTCAGAATGGTCTATGAGGAAGAGATCTGCGTAAAAAGGGTCACAACCTTCTAAATTCAATCCTGTCGCTTATTTTTCAAGAACGGATGTACAAAACGCGAAGAGATTTTCGGAAGAAAATAAACAACGCATTTTAATCCTTTCGGGCGCAAGATCATACATTGTATAAGAATACAGCCGAAATGATTCATGAAATTATCGCATTCCCGCTTGACACCAACAGCGTAAAAATACCTCGCAAGTTACGGTAAACAACGCATATTATACAATGTGATTTCAATATAATATAGGCCTATACTTCTCAAGAACATAACGTGCACTATTGTGCGAAGAGATTTTCGGAAGAAAAATAAAGAATTAACCTATTTCAACCCCGACTTTTTCGCCTAATTCACAAATAATTTCCCTTTATTCTCTCGATAATAATGATCCATATTGTGTAATAACAACGCAAAGGATGTTCTTAACTTTCATTGTTGAGTATATTATGACGTCGTGCTTATGTTTTTCTTTGTTTTTGATGCGTACGGTTATAACGAGGTACCGGTTATAACGAGGTAATATCGCCGGTCCCACGGACCTCGTTATAACGGGGTTTCACTGTATAGAAGTTCACTCTGGAGTGTGAAGGTGAATACAGTGCATGTTAGTGAGTGTTCATGAGACATGAAAAAAAAAATGCAAATTTGAATAGGTACTCTGAACACAATTCCACAATTTAAAAGGGTCACTGAGAACCCCCCTAAACCCCCCCAAAAAACAAACAAACAAACAAACAAACAAACAAACAAACAAACAAATAAAAAGCAGTCACTAACTTTCTCCCTGCAGTGTCAGTATGTCAATTTTTTTTTTCCATGCCTTTTTTTTATTTCAAAAAAAATTACAAACCTTTGAGGACTGATTGATAGGCTAACTATTCCATCAATGCCATTCCCTGAATGCTTCTGTCCACAAGCAGTATTAAATGCCAGCATAGCTGCTTGGGAATGAGAAGATTCTTGTTGAGTGTTACATCCTGCACTTTTGATAGTTATACTGTATGTACAAAAAAAAAATACTTGTGGCTTAGATTTTTCATTTCTATCTTATGTGACCCTCACACATAAGATTTGAGTAAAACTTGGCTGCCATCCCATCAGAGTTCTTTGCTGTAATACAATAACATCATATATTCTTCTCTTGGCATCAACTATGTGTGTGAGTGAATGTTTGCTATCTCTATAAAAGCACATGTGGTTGGGAAAATCTATGTACGTTTCTCTTCGAGAATGAGACATGTGCTCCCGTGTCCTTTGTGATAGGTTCATCAGACTTTCTGGACAAGCACAATGGACTGCAGAGATTGAGAATGAACAACCCCTTTATACTCCTCATGTAAATTTTCTGATCAATGCAGCATTACAACGAAAAAAGTGTAGTCTATCAAAAAAATTTCTTACCTTGTGTCCTTGGCACTGATGAAGTGGGCAAGTCTGAGAAACACTGTTCAGGAGAGAAACAAAACATAGAAACATTACTCTAAAAAGAAAAACAGAGGATAGAAAAGTATATTCACAAAGATAAGACTGACTCTCACATCACAATTTCAGACATGGCATGGCTTTGTTTGCTTTTATACATCAAGTGCACACATATATATATATATGAGGAATCTGTGTGACGTCTGTAAACATATGTATGCTCTTTCCAGGTGATGCAAGCTATGAGAATGTTATAATTCTTCTTTTTTTTCACATATTCTTCAAGACCAAGCAAGGCAGTTGATTCAACCACTCAATGAAATATCAACATTTTGTCTTGTCTTATGCACAGCAAACAGAAGTTCATGCACAAGCAGTACCACTGCCAAAGATCGAGGCAAATGCCCAGTGCCTGTTGCATATGATGTTGGTTGTCTACCTTACGATCACACTGCTTTTTTTGTTTTTTGTTGTTGTAATACTTGCTATCTAATTTCTGCTCAAATTTTCAACAGTGAACATGTATTACTTCAATGCACAAGATTTCACTTGGAAGAAAAACAGTTTACAGAGTAATCTTTGATTCCTACTGGACCACCAACACCCCTAAACCACAGTTTTATCATTAGTACGGACTATTTATAGCCATCACACACACAATGATGCCACACAAACACAAGACTTGAGCTCATCAAAAAAGCTCCTCCACAATGGAAGACGAGTCACGTAACATGTCACAGATGGAAACCATGGTGACCTGGGGTATATAAAGATTGCCACTCACCGTATCCTGCTGCATAGGCGTCAAAGCCCGCCTCATGAAGAGGAGCCTCATTGCCTGTAAGACAGGTAACGGGATATCTATCATGAGACTACCAAGGGGTGCAATTGGGGGTTGGGGGTGACACAGCGATAGTGAACTTTAACTTTCATCATTGCCAATGCAACCTGTTCTTACACTGTGTTTAGAAGGGCAATTTGGGATGTCAGCTCTGTGAGGGTCAATCAGTTCAATGCAAACACTAAAATACAAAAATTAAAGATTCCCTTTCATTCCATCATATTCGACAACAAAGTATAATTTATGTACACTACTATGAAGAGGACAAATTTCATGAGACAGGCCAAACTGATCTGGAATACTGAACCCAGAAGTGATACCAATATTAATGGAGATAAAGATGATATTTCTGATGAAAAAAAAAATAACACTACAGTGGCCTGAAGCTAAATACATGAATACAACTTTAGATGACTTCAGGCTTTTTTTTTTTTCATGAAAACAAATTTTCTGAATCAAACCAAGAAGCACACACTTGCTACCTTTGATTAGACAGGGCATCACACTCTTTCTACCCATAGTCCCCTATTTTACATTAACCCTACACCGGTCATACATACTGTAGTATCTCTCACCACCTTGATGGACAAAAACACTTTTTTTTCCCCCCATGGAAAGCTTTAAAAGTCATATTCCTCATTGAAAAAGAATGTCTATTGAGAGATACGATAAGAGGTTTTTAGAATAAAAACCCACTATATCATGCCCCTAGAGATGAAGGTTCATCCAGAAAAGAAAAAGAAAAAAGAAGAAGAAGAAAAAAAAAAGATAACACAATCGAATCTCTGCAGAGTTGGATTGCTATCACCCTTCTGTCTTACCATACTTGTCAAAGCCAACCTCATGACCGATATCAGGAGACATTAGGACTAGCTGCTTTCCTTCAAGACTGTTGAGAAATGAAAATGGCAGAGAACAGCCAAGAAACATTTCACTCAAAACACTCAAACAATGAGAAAATGTGAAAGCTCATATCTATGGAGTGAAGATAGTAATGGTAGACCCTCATACATACTTCCGTCCTATGATTTTCTCTAAAATGCATGTGAAATCAGAACCTCTCTATTGACGGCTTCTGATGGCTTACTGTAAACGCTGAAATTTTCATGGTGGTCTTACTCTTGCAAATTTCTTCGGCATGGCATTGATCACGGAAGTAACAACACGCAAACAAGATTGACAAAACGTAAAACAAAAATTTGCAACACTAACCATGAAAAGTCTAGTCTGGTGCTGGCAATTATGAGCATGCTTAAGCTAAACTTTTTCTGCTATCGGACTGGATTACTTGGATACACCCCAAAGAAAACCTTCCAAACCAAGATAGTGCCAATTACATAATCTGCCAATTACCGGTATTGCAAAGTATTAATGTGATTGACAAAAGACAGTGAAATGCACCTTCCCCCTAGACCTAGCAGAACTTGCATGTTTTTCTGCAATGTCTTTTGCTAATCACATTGGTAACATGGAAACATACAAGTTGTGCTCGGCCTCGGGATATGTGCATTCAAACATCTTTAGTTTAATATACCATATGCAGTACCTAAGGAATGATTAAACAGATGATGTAACATGCTGAATCTTGGTTTGGAATGTGTTCTATCTTTGTGGGCATATCCATGTGATCTGAAGAAAGATAGTAAAAAATTATTATAAAACATATGACACATGCTCACATATTCATGTGGCTATGTAAGTGATATTGAGAGTATCATGAATAAACAAAAGTCAACATGCATTTGGATTATGTAGTTCCTTTATAAAGACTACTAGGTACTCACGATGAGAGATGTTCCAAGAGGGAGGCAAGGAATGTCTGGGAGATGGGAAGTCCTGCCTCATTCATGCTCTGAAGAGGAAAACAAAAAAACCCCAAGCAAACCAAGAATAGAGTTGACATGCTGCCACTGCCTCCGCATTTCATCTTCCTCTCTCCATGAGAGAACAAAAGCAGACTGATATAATAAACAGGTTTTTCTGAACTCTCTCACTCACTGTAGCACATTGCTCCTGGGAGCCACATGGGCCCAACTTTGTGGGATTGATTGCCAGAGAGAGACAGAGGAGAGATTGATCGGGAAGAGAGAAGAATTATTTTGGCCCTTTACACAGGCATCTTTATCTTACATAGTTAAAGATTATTCAAGAAATGAATCATGAAATTTATGACAAATTTGGTGCCTGGAGCTTCCATGCTACTGTACATGTATATCTGACAAAGAGAAATTGATTACCTATTGACAGCTTCCATTCTATTGACAGCTTTCATTCTTAATACTTTCAAAGAATCAGTTGATAACACTGATCTAACAATTAATGGAGGTATAAAAAAACACCAACAAAACACATATTCCTGTAAACCTATCAAAGCGTATGGTATACTCTTCTTATAAATCTTATCATGATGTGTCAACTTATGAAAACAAATTTTCATCACAGTCATCATAATCACGAAACCTTTCTGGCAAATGTTATTAACAAAGGTTAGGACAGGTACCTTTCGCATCTCAAATGCCAGGAACTTTGTGTCATACACCTTTGGAAAAAGCTGGTGTATCTCTCTTTTGAAGGTTGCATAACTGCCTGAACAAAGCATAAAAAAAAAAGATGAATGTGAGGACATGGTGGCTGAGATAGACAGATAGATAGAAAAAACACATAGATAGATAGATGGATAGATAGATAGGTAGATGGATAGATAGATAGGTAGATGGATAGATAGATAGATGGGTAGATATATAGATATATAGATACTTACAATTGTAAATAGACATAGACAGATAGATAGATAGATAGATAGATGGACAGATAGATAGATAGAGAGATAAATAGGTAGATAGATAGATAGGTAGATAGATAGATAGATGGGCAGATACACAGATAGATAGGCAGATAGATAGATTGGTAGATAGATAGATAGGTAGATAGATAGATAGATAGATAGAAAGATTGGTAGATAGATAGATAGATAGATAGATTGGTAGATAGATCAATAGACAGATAGGACATGACATAGCGGGAGAAAGAGAAAGAGTAAGAACATCAGTTTGCTTTGGAAACTATGCACAGTACAAGTATTTTATGTTTTATGGGGACTTTGCAAATTTAACAACATACAAAATTTAGAACACTTGTCTCGACATGAATGTGACATGCACTCATAGATTGCTCCAGTCAATACTGTACTCTATGATCGCAACTTAAACTACTCGTATTGTCGGGAAGTCCCAATTCAGGAATAATTATACTTGCTAAATATCATCGGTTGAGAATGAAAAGGGCGTTAAGTTGCCTCTAAACCCATAGTGTTCGAGACAACTTAACGCCCTTCTCATTCTCAACAGACGATATGTGGCATACACTGTATGCAGTAATGTATGCAAACTGGATTCAAAGTATTGAAAAGTGTTTTTGGAGTACATGTTAATAGAATAACTTGCTATGTCCTGGTGGAAGAAACATCCAAACATTTGAATATGCTAAATGAACTGGTCTATTACCTGGAAGTGGATTTTGAAATTTCTGGAACATTAGCAAGAGGTCAGTCAGTAGATTATGTCCAATCAAGGGCTGAGGGTAGAAGAGAGAGGGTAAAGGTTATGTGAGCAAGCGTGACAGTAAATTTCAATCTCCAGTTGTGACGGACCATTTGCGATCACCTCCCATGTTCTACATGAAGCTGCAGTCATGTTCAATGATGCTTGCATTAAGAAATCCAAATATCTTGTAAAAGTGCTGGACATATGATACAAACAACTGGTTTCATTTATTATTGTGCTCATATAATATGAGTGAGCCTGGGAACAATCCATTTTGTTTCTATCTGAACACATAACTTTTGGAAACACTACATAAAGACACCTAGGCTCTCGTCAACTGTCCTATTTACGAAAATTTGATATTATATTGACGACAGTAATTGTTTAATGAGCAAAAATACTTCAGAGACACTCTCTGCAAGTAATGGATACAGCCTCACTTTTCTAACTGATCCATTCTTTCAGCCAACACTACAATGTCTTTTACTAATATTCACAAAGAAAAAGTCCTCATAATAGCTCTGCAGCATCAAACATTAAAATATGTTCCATTTTCCTGGAACTTACCTTTTTACTCTCACTGATGGCACGGAAGACTTTGGTGAACCCCAGGAGCAGGTCTACTATCCTTGAAAAGAAAGAAAAAAAAACAACAACAACAGACACTTCAGATGTGTAGCCGTAAGGTTCAAAGAAGAAAGAATCATCACTACCTCACACAACATGGTATAGATATTTCAAAGTGCAAGATATGTGTTAGGCAAATTATCAGTGGTAAATAATACCAGGAATATGGTTATATTCTTAAAAAGATTCTCCCTACACTCCTACACACCTTTGTAAACATAGAACTGAACAAGGTTTTTAGGAAATTTGGGACTGCAAGCAAAAAAGAATTTAGCGCTCTACAACATCTCACTGATGAATGATGTTCATTTGAGCAGGAACACACTTTGTTATGTTTCAATCATTTGTACAACACTGAACAGACTTTGTTGTTGCAATCTGTCAGAATCTGTCAAATAAGGGAAAAATAAACCTATAGAATGGTAGTGTTTAGCAATGTTGTAATGTTGGCTATGGATTTCATGCATTACTAGTATCAACACTTCAATCCTCTACTGACAGACATAAGTTAGTCAATCTGAGAGAGTCTACATTTGCATGAACAGTAATTCTTTTTGTAACAGTGTGTGTGTTAAGTGTAATTGTGTGTGTGCAGTTGAATGAGAGATGTAAGTTAATACTATGCGCTTTTGAATGAGTGTGTGTATGCATCATTACCAATGTTTTGTAGTTGCTAGTACCGGTTGTATGTGTCTGTGGGTGAATGTGTGTAATGCATATATAACTGGAAATGAAGCAGCCTTACATTACTTGCCATCAAAAGGTAAGGAGGTCTTGAGTATGGTAATGCAATGCATCATACAAGTCTTCACATTTTTGCTACTTACTTGTTGCCAATAGCGACCTGGTCTGTGTGCAGAGAGTCTTCATTTTCTTCGGCCATTCTCTTGATGGTTAACTAGTGGTGCAACACAGAAATACAACATGATTTGAATTATTCAATACTTTTGATTGTTTTGAATCTCTTCTGCTAAATCAAAAGAGTGATAGATGAAAACGACAGATGGGTAGCTGTAAAACATCTTATCATCTGATATACAGTATGTCCCCCCCAAAATTACAATCAAATTTTCGCATTGATAACACCGTATTTGATTAATCTGTCTAAATGCTACTTCAGGGTCTTAAAATATAACATCTTAGCTCTATTTGCAGAAAACTCCATACAATTTGGTTAGGCAGTCACAGAGAAATGTGGATTGTTGTAAAGCATGTCATGAGTCTGATTCTTCCAAGTTTAGCACTTGGATGCTCTTGCGTGTGAACACAACAGACAGAACTTGGAGAGAAGAGATTCCTTACATGCTCCACAAAACTCCTCGATTTCTCTTTGACCACTGAAGCAAATCGAACGGAGTTTTCTGTAAGATGTGGGCAATGAGTTATAGTTGCGTACCCTGAAATTGTATTTGGATTGATTCACTATCTTTAAAGGGACTGTACAGTACTGGTTGAGTTGGGGATTCAGGTTTATAACATTCCTAAGTGAGATAATGAGAAACCTCTCATGAAATATGAAAGAGCATGTAATTGTAAGAAGGATTCAACATTTGATGAAAATTGGTTTTCAAATGGCTTAGATATCCAAAAAAAAAGTGATAATAATAAAAGGCGACAGGCCAAACCTTTTATTAGGATCTCTTTGTTTAACCTTGTTTTTGGATATCTCAGCCATTTCAAAACCAATTTTCATCAAATAAACTTTTGATACCCCTTAGAATTGCATGGACATCTCATAGAAAGGTTTCTGAATATCTCGCAAAACGTTAAAAGCTAAATCCTCACCTAAACCAGAACTGTACAGCCCCTTTAAAGTTATCATTGCGGAGGGTCCCATTGTAATTTTTTTTTTTTTTTTTTTTTTTGGGGGGGGGGGGGGGGGACATACGGTATAAAAGATACGCAATAACTGGAAATTTTCATAGCAGCAACCACAACTACAATGCCGACGCTGATGTCAACGATGACAGCAACACTTGTATGTGGCTGTGTGGAATCCTGGGGTCCGTTTCATGAAGCTATCACATAAAAGCTATCACATAAATCTTAAAATGGCCAAGCCGCTCTTAAGCTAGGAGAGACTTTCACAGAGAAGTAAAAACCATTTCACTAAAGTCTCTCCTAAGCTATGAGAGACTTTAATTTTTTCAATCGTCATGTTCGAGGGTAATACTAATTAACATATCATTAGCATATCATTAACTATTCTCCCTATTGTGTTACATGCGGTGAGCACTCCCTACATAGACATAGCACGTATACACACAGTGTATACAGCGCAGAGGCAACAGATCTACGACGGAGGCAAGATCCTGAAGGCTAAGTTGCATTTTACACCGCTACCAGTACATATTTCTATTAGTGAGTATATTTAAAGCTGTCTGCAATTGAAAAGTAATGCATGTGGATTCATAATGTGATATTATTTGGATATATTTTTGTTCGAATCTTCTACAATTCTCCAAGGGCTATCTAGATGTAGATCTAATCCTACCGGTATTAGCGTTATCACAATAGTCCCACGTAGGCCCATCGCCGTTTGTTTGAATGGCCAAATGGCCAGCTGAGTTTAGGTAGGTTGCCTAGATTTGTTAGCATGGTAGGGTCTAGGGCTACTACAACTTCTACAAGTAGATTCTAATAGTGAAATGTTTGTGGGTTGATTTTTAGCGTGCAGATATTTCATGAGAGCAATTGCCCGATTTGTTCATGTATGGGTGAATTGCAAGTAACTTAAGGCGTGAATAGTGAAGGGATCGAAGAAGAAACCGGAAATTTCATAAGTAAAGAATTGGTCTGCATTTTATTATTAATATTATATTTTTGAAGACGTGTCTAACATTGAATAATTACACTGTCACTGTTAGCTGTGTGGATAGTATTCAGAAGTGATACAAATTTTCTGTTTTGTGTCAAATCGACAGGAAAGATCTGGGTGTTTTTTTTTCAGTCTAGAAAATCTCAGGTTATTTTGTCCAACAGAATTATAGGCCTAGCCTAAGCCTAATGTTTTTTAGGCCCTAACGTGAACTTATAGCATTAGCATTTACACTACAGAGAACCAGCTATACGTTACCTGTGTCATTGTTACGTTTACAAGTCCTAATGTTACTATCTAACGTTACTAATTTCTAGGTCTACAACAAAAACTTGTAAAATACTAGGGGTTAGGGTTATAACTGCGACCAGCCCAAACGCGAAGCACTGTGTACAACTAACAGGGAGTGCCCTGGGGTTAGGGCCGGTATAACTGCGACCAGCCCCAACACGCAGTGTTGGGACAGTGTGTAACTGTGTACACGGAGCGTCCCGGGGTTAGGGCCGGTAGTACTATCTGGAGAGTCCGACAGTGGTTAGACTAACTAGATCAAGTAGTAATAGTAGGGCCTAGTAGTGGTACGTAGATCCAGGTCTACACAGAATATGAATTGGAAACCATGGTTCAGATCTTGGTTCAGACTTGAAAGATATCTTCAACAATTCTAAGTGCATACAGCACTGTAATCGCAATGCATGTGTCACAATAAGATAGGGAATGATGTTTACCCAAATTCATTGGCATGGAACCTCTAGAATTCTACTGCTATACTACCAAATGTCTATAGATCTAGAATCCAGTGGTATAGTGATCCTGAGTAGCACCTACTGACCTAGATACTACTTAACCAGTGTATACCAAAAGTATAACCAGACTAGACCCTTTGCCTTGGTATTCTTAAACATATTATCATTAACATAAGTAGGCCTATCACTCATCAGTAAGGAAGTTAATAGGTCTTCTAAATAGTGCTATCTATCTAGGCAGTTAGTAGATTCTATAGGTCCATACTCCGATGCTAGTACCGCTTACACAACTTCTTTTAGCAATTTAATTGATGATGATGATGACATGACAACAGTTGATGATCAGAGTCAGACTGTGGCTGCATTTCAGGCTGTAACTGATCAACCCGAATGTGAAGCCACAGTACAGCTGGTCCTACCAGATCTTAGGTAGATGTAGACCTTGCAACATGGATGCCTATCGACAAGATCTAGAACCTCCAGAAGTCATAATACCCTAAACTATAGGCTTACACATGTTGAATTGAGACAACTCAAATACTAGTAGTATGTCTTTTAATCATTCCCCCCCCCAAAAAAAAAAATAATAATATAAGGTCCTTTATATATTTAAACTGCAAAAACATGTGAACTGATTTCAAATTTCATGCAGATTCTAGATATTGTGTGTAAAATCTTGTATAATCAAACAACAGCTTGAAAACACATTTTCTATTTTGTATTCACATTTTTAATTATAATGTTAGATATGGAACATCAGTCAGACTGCTACAATCAGACTTCTTCATCTCATAAAGCCCAGAGTCAGTTGCTGAACTTCACTGAATACAGAACCAAACTGCTGAACTTCACTGAATACAGAACCAAACTGCTGAACTTCCATCTTCTCCACAGCTAGACTGCTACTGAACTTCGTCGAGACTTACGATGTATCTACCAGCATGGTCACCTTCAACAGAATGCAAGTATTTTAGCTTATAATACTATTTTAGCAGACAACATATCAGTATATTTTCAAATACTACAATTGCAACATTATTTATATTTGGACATCAAATTGTCTCTGGATTTTTAGTTGAATAGTGTTAGACAGGAAATATTAAAAACAATATTTGCTGTAATGTCCATCTTGGTAAATGAAAACAAACATTCTTATCCAGTGAATAGTGACCCTTCTAGAAACAACTGTTTTTTGCATTTTTTATTTCACTATCTGTAGAATATTACATACTGATCCAATTGAAAAGAGATAATTCATGGAAGGGGGGGGGGGGGTACCTGCATGTCTACATGTATCAAGCTCCTGAAACAAACTTTAGCAGTCACGTTATCTTAATCATGTAGGCCCTACTATGATTGTTTATTTACCCTCTCCCTTTCTAGTATCAAGAAAACCTTATGCTCTTACAATGTTTGAAACAAGAATATTCGACATAGCTAATCATTTTAAACTGTGAAAAGTCCTATTTATAGCTTATGGATCAGTAGATACTAGTGAATTCATTCTTTCAAAATCAATGGTAGGGCTTTTCAATTTGATTGCTATAGCTTGTTATAGCAAAGGCAAAGTACCCATCTCTAACATACTTTCTAATGTCCCATGTCCTGCACTATTGTTTTGTTTGTAAGATATTAACTGTTCTTGTATATTGAATAAACTCCAAACAACCAAGGACCAGACAACATGTGAACTTCATCCACTTCAGAGTTAAGGACTGGGGGCAAGATGCAAATGGAAAAGTCAAGTGACAGTGTCATGGATATTCCACCATCTTCATTTGGTGTGTTAAATGATTATTTTTAGTTATTGAAGCAAGTTGAGAAATCATGTTATCTTGATCATCTACAGTTGGCAGGAAAATTATTCAGCCCCTCTCTTGCATGTTGGACACTCTGGCATAATGAATCACATTATGACTGAGATCATTTCTAAATCATAAAAGTGGTGATCAGATAGTTTGCTACAAGTAAATAACAGATCAGTAGCCTTTGATTTGCATATAGTTACAAACTTTGATCATTCATGTATAAAGAGATATGGTCCCAGTGAGCACATTTATGGTCATTTTCAGTCCTTTCAGTGATCACTGAAATGCTTCGTTGAATATGGTTTGTTCACTCAATGTTTTGATAGGTGACACAATATGATGAAATTTGATGTAGGATTCTTAATATTTCAATTGGCATTTTTCATTGTACAAAAATATTTAAATGAACTCATTTCTAGTGAAAGTTGCCACCATAGAGTTTGTACAGAGGTTTAGCCGTGATATTAATAATTCAAAGTTTAAGTCATGTCAAAATGAATATAACCCGATGAAATGCTAAGAGTTGTGTATAGAATGGTAAGATACTATTTAAAATTCCGTAAAAACAAAAGAAATTAATCGTTATCATCAGACCATAACACGTCATGCTTCAGTGATCACAGAAAGGTCTGAAATGACCATAATGTGCTCACTGGACCTTATCTCTTCATGCATGAATGATCAGAGTTTCTAACTATATGCAAATCAAAGACTATTGAGCAGGTAGGCATTTGTCATAAACTATCTGTTCACCACTTGTATATGATTTAGTAATTGTAATGTTATCTATTTTGCTATAGTGTCCATAATGCAAGGGGGTGAATAATTCTGCTGCCAACTGTATAAAGTGAATGCTTGTTATTAATTTCCCCTCTCATTCATTACTAAAATTACCTCATACTCTTACAATTTGCTAACAGTTGCTCATTACATAGTGATTCAAACTTTGAAAACTGGCAATTACAACTTGTTGTTCACATAATATATCTTACAAAATTGATAATAATTAATGAACATTTTGTTATTATTGCTTGTTTTAATAAAGATGTACACTCATCTCAAATATTTTCCAACTATCCCATTTGTGCATCCGATGTTTCTGTTTGTATGGTATTTAACTGTTCTTATATTTGCACACCCAAAGGCCTGAAGAGAGCTGAACCTCACCAAGCCTTGGGACAGACAACTGCAGCTGAACTTCACCCAGGTCAGAGTCAGACTGCAATTGGACTACAAACTGTATAGCAGCATCTTATCTACGACAGAACACAGGTATGCTTTTCTCAAATTAAACTTGAAAGTATAAAGATTTTACAAAATAAACAACTTGAATAACAGTTGAAAAAGGGCAACCTCTGTTGATGACATATCAGTTACAGGTAATTCGGTCTTTCTTATTTTAGCAATTATTGTAGACTTGGTGGACAAACAATGTTACCTCTATATGTGAACTGTTCCATACGAGAAATGAAGAAATTAGTGCATTTTATACACCCCAGTTTGTAGTGTATTTAATGTTTATGTCTATATCAGCCACAATTGGGAATTCTGTACGGCTTACATTAGTTGATTTACGCACTGACATAGCAATGCAGCTGATTTATTGCATAACCCATTGAATCATCTTTCTGTTTATTTTGGAACCCCCAGCTTGCCTGACATAAGTTACAATCCTTTTTAAAAAGTCATGAATGTATAACGTTCTGTCAGACGAGTGTTTAAAGTCACAATCACATTCTCATTTTGAGTCTGTGTCACACCTTTTTTTTTTATCAGGAAGAATCTGCTACACTAATTCTTGTGTATGACATCCCAGACGATTTTCTTAGTTTTTTTTTTTCGTAGATGCTGTTAAACTGTTTCTAATATACTGTATAAGAAATTGCTGAAAAGTAGTTCTGTGTAATGATATGTGTGCCAGTCGTGTGTGTATTCATTCAACTGTAAGCCCACATATTTTAACACTCTGTATAATGTCAGGCAGAGGGGATGAATGGCGTGTCATAAAATTTCAGTATGTAACCAATATTTTTTTTTCCATATTTGTATTTCTTTTTTCTTTCATATAGATTCTCAAGGCATGGAGCTTGCCGAGGGTGATGCAGACAGGTTGAATGCAACATATGATAGTTTTTACCGCTGTAAATATATATATATATATATATATATATATATATGGATTTAATCTTTCAAAATCAATGTATATACAGTGAAACCCCATTATAACGAGGTCTGTGGGACGGCCAATATTGCCTCGTTATAACCGGTTCCTCGTTATAACCGGTTCCTCGTTATAACCGTACGCACTAAAAACAAAGAAAACATAAGCATGGAGTCACATATACCAAGCAATCAAACTTATGAGCAGTCTTTGTGTTGTTATTACGCAAGTAAATGGATCATTATCATTGAGAAAGAATAAAAAGGAATCATTTGTGAGTTGATACCAAAAGAATAAAAAAAAAAGAAGGGGTTGAAAACGCGTTCTTTGTTTTTCTTCTGAAAAAATCTCTTCGCGTGTGTTGTGCATGCCTTCTCGAAAAGTGCACGACAGGGTTGAATTCGTAATCCTTTCTACACCTATCTCTTCCTCGTGTATTGAACCATTCTGAAAGAATGAAAATATCATTTGTGAAACACAGTATAAAATTTTAATAAACAAAATCACATTGTATTAAAAACATTTGTTACTTTTTTTTTCTGAACATGGGTGCAAGCAGAGTAACATGCATTATTAAACTTATTTTACGCTGTGTGCGCCCAGCGGGATCGCGATGATTACATTATTAATTATTTAGGCTGTATTCCATGATGTTTGCACTAGCAGGGGTTGAAAATGCATTTTGTATTTTTCTCCCCAAAATCTCTTTGCATTTTGTACATGTGTCCTTGAAAGGTACACGACATGGTTGAATTCATGATCCTTTTTACGACTATCTCTTCCTCATTAGAACGGACCATTCTGAAAGAATGAAATTATTCATTTGTAAAATACAGTGTGAAATAATATGAACATCACGATGATTTCATTAATTATTTCGGCTGTAATCTTTTACGTAGTATACACATCAATGTTTCACAACCAGCAAAACAACTGGAAGTCGGAACTAACATGGAAAGGATTATGAGTTTGCAGAGGTTGTGCTTTTCTAATATAGGTTAGGAGAGTCCATCTGAATTGAGTTGTACATCATTTTAAATCTTAGAGTCTGCTCTTTCAGAAAGAGGATTGAGCTTTTAACTTTTTGGAAGATATTATGAAACCACTAATGAAGTGATACAGAGCATACCATTCTCAGAGGAATTCAAAGTTCATTTGATGAAAATCGATTTTGAAATGGCTGAGACATCCAAAAACAAAGTAAAACAAAGTAAAAGCGATTCTAAGGAAAGGTTGGTTCCACCTTTTATTAGGAATCGCTTTATTTTGCATATTTCAGCCATTTCAAAACCAATTTCATCAAGTAAACATTGAATTCATCTTGGAATTATGTGCCCTTTCATATTTCAGAAGAGGTTTCTCATTATATCACACACACACACACACAAAAAAAAAAAAAATCTGAAACCAGGTCTCAACCAAAACTACACCATCCCTTTAACCAGAAATCCATGTTTGGTGACTTTTTGTGACTTTTTGGGGGTTTTGTGATGCAGAGTCACAATTGCAGTGTTAGATATGAAGCTACAATCAGACTATTGCAGTTTGACTGCTGAACTTCACTCAGAGTTTTGTCATAGACCAGTCCATAGGTGATGGCATAAGTGCTTTGCCAGGCATTAACCAAAACCAGAAATGAGATAAATCCCCCTTAGAAGAAAAGAGAAACAAATGCATTGCAAAGCAAAACAGAACAGCTAAGCATGCAAAAAAGTTGGTGAAAAGCAAACGGGTGAATCGAAGCACACTAAAAAAAATATTAAGATAAAAAAAAAAGATTAAAAAAAACCGAAAAGAAGATTTATAGTAAAGTGGAAGAAACCATTTTAAAATGGACAAATGCAAATCTCTGTCAGCATATAACAGTCTGATTTCTGATTGCTTTGATGAATAAAAGCTATTGTGTAGTAGACAAGGTCATTATTATTACTACTATTATCATAATTAGTATTCTGATGTAGGGAACCTCAGAGTGCAAAAAGAGTGGATTGCAACACATATCATTGTTTGCTCACCAAATATTTGCAATGATAGAATTGCTTGAAGTTCAGCTGCTTTCACAATTTGATTAATAAACCATGAAAATATTTCAAATGATTATGAAAGATGTGTTGAGGTATAAGTGATCCAAACATAAATACACCAGTGAACGTTGCAGTGCATTATTTTTGTTATTGTTTCCAGGCGTGTGACGGCAAACTTTATGTAACCAAGTTAGAAAATTATATCTACGCGGGCAAGTATAATTTGATCAGAAAGATATAATTAAGAATAAGTTATTATGTAGAAATGAAGTAGAGTGTAATACCAGAAAATACTGTGAGTGATAATAATTTCACAAAGACTCTAACCAGTATCATCATTGTGGTTATGATAATTGTGCTCTGATTATGACGATATTGAATAATGAAATACATGTTTTCAAGATCAGATTTTCCAATGAATCAGGCAACCAGAATATGACAATTTGACAGCAACAACTGTTTCAATAGTTTCTGCAGTTACATAATCTGTCACATGACATGTAGTTAAATTGTGTAGAACTAATATTAACCCTATAAAGCCCAAGAGGGGGGGGGGGGGGGCACATTGTGCCCTCTACCAGATTTTCATTCGCCACTCCTTCGCCCTGTATCCAATTTTAACCAAATTTGGTGACTTTTCCTAAAATCTTATTCCAAACGTTTTGATATATAATTTAGCTATATTTGATATTGCTGGTTTCCATGGCAACCATAAACTGACAACCATGTCAGTCAGATTTTTGCATATTTTTCTGTTCCAATTCAAATTTACAATATTATAATGTGTGAAATGGGCGTTTCTTGGCTGAAATTTGCTGAAGAAGCAGAATGTGAAGTAATTATGGCCTTGAAATGTTTTTCCTATTATTTCCTTTGTTTTTCTGTGCCAACAGCATAAAACAATAGATATAATAGAGATGCTTGAAAATAACAGTATTTTCCAAAGATTGACGTTCTATTTTGTGTCATTTTGATTTCTTCACCCAAGTTATACCTCTAATATCATTTGTTTATCACATTATCAATCTGCAAACTTAAAATTCCAATATTATGGGAATATGAAATATGATTACTATGCATGTACCTATCCCAAACAATACATCATAGGTCTCATAATGTATTTCTTTATTTTGTTATGAATAGCGCCCCCATGTGGTGACCTTGAGAAATTTCAACCATAACAAATAATCAGCTTTGACTTGCACATTATTTGTGGCAAATATGAAAAATATTGGTCATAATTGGACATAAATATACTGGGGATAAAGAAATCATACAGAAAAATCATGTTTTTAGCATATTTCCTATGTATTTCTTTATATTTTGATAAATAGCGCCCTCTATGGGTGACCTTGAAAAAACTCAAGTATGCGGTCATGTAGAGTATGAGTTGCTCTACCCATGTGCCAAATATGACGATGAGATATCAAACAATAACAAAGTTATATAGGGGGGCACAATGTGCTCCCCCCCCCCCCCCCCCCCCCCTTGGGCCTGGGAAGGGTCAAAATAGCTTGGGCTTAATAGGGTTAATGAGTATGAAATTGAGTATATGAATATAAGAACGACCCAAGTCCAATTTTTGGCCAAATTCAGTTTGACATGGGAAATTGTAGCTTATGCATGGACTCATCTTGTGTATAAATGATAAATCCTAATTACCCCCGGAAGTGCCTGAAATAAATGAGTTAAATCTTATATGAATGTAAGAATGAAGGACTTGGGTCATTCTTACATTCATATTATAGCGCCCTCTCTCGTCCTTCTCTCATCTCTATAGCAGAATATCATGTATATGAATCAAAGAACAACCCAAGTCCATATGAATCAAAGAACGACCCAAGTCCATCACACAAAATGGCCTCTCCACAATTAATGTTAATGTTAATTGTCATAATAATATATGTTCTAATTTGTATATACAATGTTGCCTTCCCATCACAGTTCAATAGAATATTATTGGACAAACAAAAAAGATATGAAGTTTTTTTAGCTTACTCGAAATGGTCTTCCATGGACTTGGGTCGTTCTTATATTCATATACTCAATTGATAGTGGTGAATGAATCATTATCGGCGCTTGTCATTCTGCATCTTTAAATGAAATGTGTTTCAATTGTGGCAATTGATGAGTAAAATCAAATCCAAGTATGAAACCATGAATACCTGCAGAAACTTGAACTATCACTCATTGTGATTTTTACCCCCACCTCCAACTGAGGGAGTTCGTTCAACCAGCACTAACTTTATACGGTTTTATTTTTTTTTTAAAGTTGTTACCATGGGAACGCATTGTTCAACATTGAATAAAGTTGTGTTTTGTTTATTAAAAAAATCTGTTCGTCATATGTGTCATAATTACGTATCGCAAATCAAGTGCTCAAAAACTGAGGGAGTTGGATGAATAAACTGGTAAGTCCTATGATTTTCATAAAAAAATTATGTTACCATGGCAACACACTGTCCAATATTAATGGAAGAAAATTTGAAAGAAAGGTTTGCACAAATACATATTATGACTGTCACATGTGTCAAATATCAAGTCAAATGCTCAAAAGCTGAGGAAGTTAGCTGAATCCACAGTATTTTTATATGATTTTCATTCAGAATACTCTGTTACCATGGCAACACATTGACAACGATCAAAGAAGAAATTCGCACATCAGTCAATGTACTTTAGCAGTCTCATGTGCCAAATTTCAAGTAAAATGCTCAAATACTGAAGGAGTAAACTGAATCCACAAATTTTTTGTATTATATTCATTGAAAATGCTGTTACCATGGCAACACAATGTTCCATATCTATGAAAGATTGAAATTTGCACAACTGCATATCATAGTGGTCACATGTGCCAAATTTCAAGCCAAATGCTCAAAAGCTGAGGGAGATGGCTGAATCCACAATAGTTTTGTATGCTTTTTATTCAAAGTCTGTTGTTACCATGGCAACGCATTGTTCAACAATGACGAAAAATGAAGTTTGCACATCTACGTACTATACCGGTCACATGTGCCAAATTTCAAGCCATTGCTCAAAGACTGACAAATTTCTCTGAATTCACAATATTTTTAGGTGCTTTTAAGTGAAAAAAAAAATGCTGTTATCACGGCAACGCATTGTTCAACATCAACAAAAGATTATTTCTGCACATCTACATACTATAGCAGTCACATGTGCCAAAATTTAGGTCAAATGCTAAAAAACAATACGAAGTTAGATCAATCCACATATTTCTTTGTATGATTGGTATAGAAAAAACTGTTGTTGCCATGGCAACAGATTTCTTCACATCCACACACGGAAAAAAGCGTCTTGCACAACTACACATTACTTTGATCTGATTCTATGCTGAATTTCAACTGCATTGCTTTAAAACTGAGTGTAGTAGTGTAATCCACAATAATTTGTATGATTTTAAGAAAATATGTCGTTGCCATGGCAAAGCATTACGCGATATTAACGAAAAAGATGTCTTGCACATCTACCTTTGACAGTGGTCACACATGCCAAATTTGGGGTCAATTTCTCCAAAAATGAGAAAAAAGTTTGATACAATGGCTCTCTGAAAAAGCTATCACATAAACTTAGGAGTGCTCCTGACCACTCCTAGATTTATGTGATAGCTTTTTCAGAGAGCCATTGTAGAAAAAGTCTCTCCTAAGTCTGAGTTTATGTGATAGCTTTATGCGATAGCTTTTTCATGAAACGGTTTTTAGCAAAGTCTCTCCTAAGTGTGACTTAGGAGAGAGAAAGTCTCTCTTAAGACTTTCATGAAACGGACCCCAGATTTTGTAGCTATGGGCATTTTAAAGCATGGCATCTAGTGTGATAATTATATCAAAGGTCAAGTTCACCTTCACAGACATGTGGATTGAGTGAATGCAGCAATATTAATTGAACACATCAGCAAGAGTTTGAGGAAAATCAGACAGTCCGTTCCAAAGTTATGAATTTTTGAAGTTTCTGCTCAGTCACTGCTGGATGAGAAGACTACTACAGCTTGTGATGTCGCATGTGTACAACGATATGAAGAAAATATAAAGAAAATTAAACTTTTTAAAACTTTTCTCGAATAATAAAAGATCACTTGACTTCCCTCTTTTAGAAGGCAAGGGGGAATAATATTACCCTTAAAGGTAGGGGATACCTTTTACAGACCTCCGAAAATGCAGCAAAACATTAAATATGAACCTCAGGGGACTTGTTAAGGCCACTGCTGAGAAATTTGGAAGTCAACAGTTATCTACAATTTGAATAATGCACAAAACTCAACTACTCAGTAGTTCTGTGTGTCAGCCACACTTAAGCCTTTTTGTTGCAGTCTTCTGTACTTATTATCTATAAACACAAATCTAAAAGTATAAGAGCTGATGTAATGACATATAGAGTGTGTGGCAAGAATGTATATAGAAATGTTTGTAAGTTTTGATGAACTTTCTTCACAAAATATACATGATGGACACACATGCAGTGCATGGGTCTGCAAAGGTAGCTTAGTAATGTACTGGAATTTACGGTGAGCCCCGAAAAAAAATCAATTCAATATCTAACGGTCAATAAAAATGTACTACGCGATACCTTCCACTTTCAATACTTTATGGAAGTTTCTAAAATGATACTCTCTTCAACATACCACTGTATTTATACAACTCTTCATTTGAGGCATGCAAATGGGATTCCCTACCTTTAACATTTGTCAGTGACGAGTTGAGAAAATGTGCACTTTTTTCAAAAGGCAAAATTGTGTGAAATTTTCGTTATATTTTCCTTATAGCGCTGTATGCATGTGACATAATACACTATAGTAGTCTTCTCATCCAGCAGTGACTGTACTGACGCTTAAAAAATTCATAACTTTTGAACGGATTGTCCCATTTCCCCCAAAACTTTCATTGATGTGTTCTACTAATATAGCTGCATTCACTCAATCGACATGTCTATGAAGGTGGACTTGGCTTTTAATGGGTAAACCCAAGCTCACCTGCCATGTATTATTGACATCAAACCTTGTGTTGAGAATGGGAAAAGAATCCTGTAAGACCAGCTGAGTCAGCAAACCATTCAGCTCTGAAAGTGAAGATATGAAAATAATCATAATGAGAAAAAAACAACAACAAAAGACATGACATCAAAGATCTGCTTTCTCTCTCCTTGCTCATGTCCTCTCTATTTTTTCAAGAAATTTAGCACTGCAATGCTCCGGAAAAAAATAGGATTGCTTATTTTCCCCTTCCTTCTTGCTTTCTTTCCTCTTGTTTCTCATCAAAGTCTTCAGACAACCCCAACAATGTCATGCTTCAACTTTTATGCATTGTAATGTGATGAGTATAATATAACTGTTACGTACGTTTTGTATGCACTGTAAGTGAGTGCTAAGCATGATTGGCTAACTCAATGGCATGCCACATTCACATTCTTATTCAAATCAAGAAGTATGGTATACATATGAATTGATGATCAGTAAATGGTGGTAAGTTCCCAGTGTGATGTGCTGGCATGTGTTTCTAAATATAGCCTTTGTGGTGCATGCTTCAATGCCTTCTTGGGGTAGCAGCAACTTGAAAACTCTCAATCTATGTTCTATCTTCTGCATCCACCATCAATGTAGCACAAAATCAGTTTAAGAAAAACAACAACACAAACACTCTTAATTGGATGAAAAGGGGCAATTGGAATAACAGAGAGAAAAGAATGGCAGCTAACAGATATAATGAACACACAATGAAACAAAACAAAACAAATTTGTAAAGCAATAACAAACAAACAAAACAATTACAATATGGGACAGTTGCCATGCCAACAGTGAGAGAAACAAAAAAACAAACCTTCATATTGGCCCAGGACCATCTCATCGCCTGGCTTTGCACCAGATAGCCACTCTGCCACACTATTCCTCATCTCTCTCTGAATGTCTTTGTCCATGTACCTTTTACAAGTGAAGAGGTGACGATGATGCAATAGTTTTTACCACAGAGTTAAGGTAACGCTTCGAAAATAGGAATAAAGGTGAAAGTCACTCTCCAAGCACCTGATTATCTACAAGTCAGAACAACATTTATGATTTCCCTCAAACTCTCCAAACTGAATAATACTTATCATGAGAAGTTCTCAAAATCACCCTAGGAATGCTAAATTAATAGACTAAATGACAATGTGCATTTTTTATGAAATGTGAATAAATACAGTCGACTATTTTCTTCCCCTAATTGTATAAATCTTAACTACAACTACAAACTGCTCTGACAGTGCTTTGCATGTCTCGAAGAAAAATATACAGGGGCAGATCCAGGAATTCCGCAAAGGGGAGGCACCTTTACAAAGTTAAAGGGGGGTGCACGCACCCCCATTTTTTTTTTTTTTTTTTTAACAAAAAAATATAGAGGGGGCGCAGGCTCGGTGCACCCCCCTCTGGATCCGCCACTGATACATAATCCCACCTCCTTACCTTCCCATCCACACACACACACACACACACACAGCAAAAAACACATACAAGCACACACACATTCACACTCACTGCCTGCATACACAATATTACAAAGGGGCAGGGTGTAGAGACAGACAATCCCCAGAATCAACCAACCAGACAACCAATCTAAACAGCTACCTGGCTAGCAACATGGGCTTGGTATCAGCCTGCCTCCTGAGTTCCTGTTCCTGGTCTGTTGTCAGGTAGCTCAGGCCTTGGTAGAACAGCTGTCATGAAGAATGAAAATTGGCAGATTTTGCGTGTAATGCTTGTTTACAATACAACTGTATACAGCATCAAAACTTGTGACAAAGTCTTCAGGCACACACAAATAAGTCACAGTGATGAAAAAAATAAATAAATAGAAAGAAACATTAATGTAATCACAGTGCCACTCCAATTTTTTAAGTCATAGCTTCCATGTAAATCCTGAAGGTGATATAACAAACAAACAAACAAACTGACTAACTATGAGTATTCTAATACACAAGTGTAAACCTCTGCTCACAGAAGTATGTCTGTACTTTGAAGTTACTATATCAGGTACAATGTAAGCACAGAAACAAAGATATCTCTAGAGCAATTATGCTTTCTCTCTTTCTGCCATAAACAGAACAAAACAGAATCTATTTTCTGCCTTAGTGTGCATAAGATTTCAATCGATATAACTGATTTCATATCTTATTTCAGCATCTGATATACAATGTACTTCAAGTATATAGTTCCAGTGAGACAAATTTAAACTATTTTGATAAACTTTGCAGGATAACTGCCATTCTAATCAGAATATAATCAATTATCAATTTCAAGAATTGTGCTCAAAGTAATGCACATATGGAACTGGATCTGAAGCCAATTTGTACAAAACCATAAAAATACTGTCAATCTCACCTTGTTGAAGTCAAAGCTGTACTTGCAGAGGAATTCAATACTTGATGCCTGTGGATTAATTCAAGTACAAAGAGAGAAAGAGAGAAAATTAGTGAAAGAGTTCTGCAGAGAGCAAGGAGGATAGCATTGAGAACATGGTATTCAAAGCAAAAAAGGAGAAAATGCAACATGTACATAAAATCTTATTTTTCTTTCATTTTTTTTTTTGTCACCACAAAAAATATCATACTAATTGTATAGACTCATCATCATGCATATATGTAGCAAAGTGTTTTCAACACAGACATGAAAAAAAAAATCCCCAATCCAAATACAGGATGAATAAAATAACAAAACAAAACAAAACAAAACAAAAAACTGATCATTTGTAATACACAATAATGTTTGGAGGGTTTTCTATGCAGCAGGTGAAATATCAAAATATATAATAAAATGTGAGAGGACAGGACATTTAGGTTTTAGGTAAACAATAAGTACCATAAATGAGCTACAATTCAGTTGTGGCATGTCCACTATTTTAAGGCTAAGGACACAGCATTTTACCTGGCAAGTAAATCTTGCATCGACTGATGACATGGTCCTGGGAAACAGGTAGATATTGTATGTGTGCGCCACGTACCTGAAGGGTGAAACATTTATGAAATGCTATGGTAATTTGTACTGTTTACCGTTGGGTGCAGTGATTTAGAAATTGTTCAAGTTTTCACATTTGATGCATGTGTGTAGGTCAGTTGTATCACAAAACATCCTACGGGATTCCTACCACATAAAAATTTTGCAATAAAGCCTAAAATTTCATGAATTTGAAGCCTAAAATATATGAAGATATTTATCTCAGTAAACCATAACTACTATAACTATTGTTCACATTGTGTATATTTAACAATACTTAACATTGATTATACTAATTAACATTTTTACGTTTCTATGCCTAACACACATTTAAGAACTATTTTTTAAGCACTAAAGTTAGGTTTTTTTTTTTTAATGCTATTCCCAAGGGTATACATGAATATAATGATATGCTCATTGTAGTTACATTCATTGGCACGCAAGCACATAGACTTGTGATGTACATCCAGATTTAGCAGGGCTGGACAACTTCAATTAACCTCAACTGTGTGACTTAAAATTTGTGACTGATTCAACTTTCTACTGAAAAACGATGAACATCTATCAATCAGCTTGCATATCAACTACAATCCATCTTTATTCTGAGAAATGCAAACAGGAAATGTAAAATTTAAAGGTTTGTAATCTGTAAAAAAATCATCAGAATATACTGGAGCCATAGCGGGTGACAAGAATAACTGGTATTGCATTTTATTCTAAACTACGGAATAAAATAACAATAGAATATGCACAGATCACATAATAATGTCAAATTACAATTTGTAGATGAAATCACTTGCAAGGTAACTCATATTTTGTGGCTTTATTTCATAATGCCTGTGACATTTCAATTCTGAATCCACATTTTGCTATCAAATTGAAGGCATAATAAAGGTTCATCTTTCCACTTACTTATTTGACTTTGGTACCTTCACAAAGGCTGATATACCTGAAAGGAATATTTATGAGGAAACATTACAAACATAACACAAAATTGAAATTAACAATTAGATTTGTTGGGTTTCATAATGATGGCATGTATGAAATTCATACTGAGCATTAAATACTGTTTTACTAATCTTTTGAGATGTTCAACTTACCAAGCCTCATACTGCAGAATTTAATGGCAAAAAATTGGTTTCTTTCCAGATTCACATAACATGCAGGTTAGAATGTAACAGAATTTGAATATACTATCAGGGTAGGTAGAAGACATGATATTTCTTTATTCATCAATTCAGGGAAGGTAACAATAATTTCTGGTATTTAATCCACTCAATGTGATGGTTTTTAGCAGAAAATCACATAAATCTGCAGTAATACTCAAAATACATCACAAGTTTTTGGTGATATATCAATTATTGCTTGAATAAACATAATCACAGGGAGGTATAATCCATCAACTTTGTCTTTATCTTAGTCTTTTTAAACCCTTCAGAAAAACACAGCTGTAGTGTATCAAATTTCTCATGCTAGAATTGATTTTGCCAGCATTTATCTTTTCTCTTAAACAAAAAGATGTTGAATAATTGTTGATACATTTCATTTTCCAAGGATCAAGTTTGTATCCAAGCAACTGTCCACTACAGTACTGAACATTCTAATTTAGACATAAGTAAATGATTAATGACAATGTCAAAATCTTGGTGTAGACACTGGCAGTCCAGACATCATAGAATAAAGTAAATGTCTAAAAACTGCACCACTTACCAATCTGACATATAGTGTACTGCATGGCCATTCTCTTGAGTTTCTCATACCGCTTCTCAGGGCTGTCAAACAAACTGTTGATATCCTCTTCAGTAGCATGTAAGCCAGTGAACTCTGTGTCTATAGCTGGATTAAACATGATACAATATGTATGCACAAACCATGGCTACTGAAAATCATATGACAGGCAACATAAAATGTGGGCTGAATTAAATATGAAACCTTAAAATCCGACTCCATTCAGATTCAGGTGACCACTTGCTTGCATTTCCCTATAAATTTATGGCTATAATATGAAATAAGAAATTAAGAAATTTTGTGTCAATCATGTGAGCCATGCACGACTTTGGTTGAATGAATCGCTAGATCATATTCATATATGGATATCTTTCAAAACAAATAAAGCCTAACGTTAGATATAGAGTCACACACCTGACTACACACACACACAGTTAAACAATAACACACGCACACACACACAAACAAAATTGCAAAAAAAAAAGAAAAAAAGAAAAACAAGTGGTGAATCAATCATGGGCACTGGCACAGGAGGCATGCATCTAAATTTAGTGGAATATGCTTACAACAACACGGTGCTTAACACAGCCTCAGACCATTTCATTTATTGGCCATGTCCGATCCACGGGCACACAAACCTATTGACTTGAAGTTGTATACTAATGTAAAATTGCAACTCGTTGCGAGTTGGGCTTTTGACAAGTCATACACAGAAAGTCGCGCGTGGGACTGATCAATGAACTCGAGCTCTTTTTCAGTGAAGATTAATATAAATGGCCTACTCATCAAGAATGGAAAAGCTTGAAATACGAACCAATAAAAGAACTGTCACTTATGCTCTGAAGTATCCTGTGCTCCTCACATGGGAAGTTGTGACGGGTGACTTCCATATTAAGCAAATCGTATTCGAACTAAAACTTTTGAAAAGCAGCCAGTCGTTCACAGGCAACGCGTACGGGAAAGCATCGGTAGGGTGGCGCGGTGTGTGTGGGCATCCGGATCCATGGGCGGCGGTCGATGGGACGCGCGACGCGCGTGCTCTCGAGATCGGGTACGGAGCAGCTGGGAGGCACATACTGTACACAGAGTACATTACTACAGATATGCTAAACTGGTAGGCAAGGAGCGCCCGGGGTTATCGTGATGATGAAATTTGGTAGCAAAAGAAATAAAAATTGCGCAACATCACTGGGACTGTGAACGTCTTGGAAGTACAGGTATAAGTGAAGAGTTTGTTTGCAAAAACCGATAAGTCCATTTTTGAAGATTTTGATTGATTTTTTTTTTTTTTGATTGAAAAGATTTTATTTTCTGCATTTCATATTTTCTTTCAGAATAACAAAAATAACAAAGGCAGGTTCAATTACTCAAATACAATTCTGAAAATTATTGACATATTACATAGTAAGTCATATTTTGTATGTAAGGACAAATGAAACGTTAAATAACATACAAAATGTTTATATGGCCAGTAATGACTTAATTCACAGTACAATATATAATATATACATATGATGCAGAGGGCCGCCGTTATAAGCCGTGCTTGAACAGACGGACAGCCAGAGTTAAATTACCATTTAAAAAAAAAGAGTTAAATTACCATTTAAAAAAAAAAAAAAAATGAAGATTTTGAAGTATGGTCTCTGTCATAAAGTACAAAATAGTACCTTTTAAATGATATATTGGTCACTACATATAAAGATATACATTTTTGAAGTTTTGGTCAAAAGAAGCAAAAATTTTCTTATTATTCTCTCTATTTTTCTTGACCTTTAATCGCAAATATCTCCATATGGCAAATATGGACGTCGGTTTTTGCGAACAAACTCTTCAAGTGATATCTCTTATCTTTGTTTATGTTTGCATACTACCAATGCAAAAAAAAAAAGATAAGAAAAAAAAAGAATGGTAAAATGTATACTTTGTTATAAAAACTTTGGTAAAAAAAAAAAAGTGATATACAGTGGCGGATCTACGGGGTGGGGGAGGGGTTATGAGGTTTAAAGAACCTCTTTGGGTTTAACCGTCGCCTCCCCCCCCCCCCCCCCCCTTTGGGCTGCGAAGGTAAAATGTGATGCGCATACAAAAACGCCATCATGATGTGTCCACACCCACATAGTACATGTATGTTCCTATATTTTCTTTATTTTCACAGTGCACGGCGATGATGGGCCGCACCCTCTGGTCAGTGGCCACACACCTATCCGTGCGCTCCTAGCACCCTCTCTTAGGTGTGAGGTCACACGGATGGTGCATGATTGAACTCTGTCTCAGGCTCGGGTGCTGTTCGTTATTCCGACTGTTCGAAACACACCAATTCGTTACCGGTATACCTAGTGGTTCGTTAATCCGAAATTGGAAAAGGGTTCGTCAATCCGAACATTTGTTGCGTTATTCCGAAGGTTCATTATTTCGAAGGTTCGTTAATCCGAAAATGAAAAGGGTTCGCGATTCTGAAGGCTCCATTATCCGAAAATGAAATAGGGTTCGTTATTCCGAAAGTTCGTTAATCCGAAAATGAAATAGGATCCGGACGAACCTTCGGAATAACGAGCTTTGTTTCATTTTCGGATTAACGAACCTTCGGAATATAACGAATCTTATTTCATTTTCGGATTAATGAACCTTCTGAATAACAAACCTTATCACATTTTCGGATTAACGAACCTTCGGAGTAACTTTAATCCTCGGGATAACGAACCTTCGGAATAACGAACCTTCGGACTAAAGAACCTTCGGAATAACGATCCAACCTTCGGAATAACGAACTGTAACCCTCAGGCTCAGCTTCAAACAAAAATAGAAAACAAAACAACAACAACAACAACAACAACAACAACAACAACAACAACAACTTAAAACCGGGGGACACCCCCTCTTGGCTCCCCCTCCCCCCGACTTCGCCGCATCGTCATTTGGTCAAACTCCTCAGTAGCTTTGCCTGTATATCATAAAAATTCTGCAAGGAGTGCTTGTAATAACCATGCTGCTGTATATCTGAAACTTTACGATCCTGTTGACTTGTAATTTTACTGTGTATTAGCTCGATTTTATTGGGTGAGTAGTTTTCAACATTTTTGTTGAAAATCTTTTGGGTACATCATGATTTTTGATCAGTGACTCCTTTTTTAGTTTCTTCAGGAGGGTGATCAACTGCGAGAGATTTAAAAAATAAAGTAAAACTCCCCGCGATATGTCATGCTCCTGTGGATCACTAAAATCAGATTAAGAGAATGATGTCAGTTTAATAAAAATCAGATACATTCAAAACACCTATCATACACGACAGGTTATGTGTTGGGGGGAGTTGAAAAGCGGGTATCATAACTTTCTGATCGGGTTCAGGAAAGACATTTGATATGCATATACCTGGGGCATGCGTCAAAGTGACCAACATTTTGTTTGGATAATTCCTTTGCCTCAAAAACTTTTGTCAATGTCGTAAGTCATCATGCAATCATCAATGATCATTTAATTATTGTTGCTATCGATTTCTTCTCATTTTGCGACGCAAAACTGCGTTGGTTTTTTTTTTTATTCCTTAAGTTTTCAGTTCTCTTCCTGTATGAAATGCGGGATACATGATTGCGTTGTTCATTTCTGTGATTATGTTTCACCGATTTCAGTATTTTGAACTTCAATTTCATACAGGAACTATTCTATTTGTCCTTAAAGAATAGTGACTTTATCTCTCATATAAATATTATTACAAATCAAAAGAAAATGTAATATACGATAATTATAATAATACGATAAAATAATACGAGCAACTACAGTGAAACACTCTCACATATATACATACCATGATTATCGCACATGTACTATGACTAATACTGAACCTATCACATCAACCTGCTATTCAATCTTTCAATCAAATTAAAGATACAAGTAATTAATTCGATTCCATCAATCTAACAATAACAACAATATTAAGATAGTATGACCTACACACATAACAAGATCTGATGTGAT
>CM067062.1:14638663-14668663 GCA_033980235.1 Diadema setosum
AATAGTGTAATAATTCAAATTTTAAACATTATGTTCAAAAGAAATGCCTTGATTAGATTATCCCCTTCTTTTTCGTTGTCTTCCACTTCATCTCTTATCTTTTCATTTATTCTCAGCTCCTTTTGTGTCTTCATTTTCCTCCTTGCCTTGCCTTCTACGTCTAATTCTTCTCCTCCCTTCTCTCCTCTCTCTCCCTTGTACTGTTTCACTATCCCCTCTCCACCTCCTTGAATTCTCACCCGGCTTTCTCACTCCCGTTTTGTTTTGTTTTGTTTTGTTTTGTTTTGTTTTGTTTTTAAATAATACTTCCCCCTTTTCTTGATCTTTTACCCATCTTACTGTCAACCAAAAGAATTATGAAAATATACCTGCAATGATTGTGTATCAAGTACAAAATTAGGTTGGCATTATATCTGTCATGATCCAATAATCTATCTTTAATATTGGATGTAGGGCCTACACGAATTGATTTTCATTACAGTACAATTTCACTACCTGACGTGTTTTGTTTGTGTGTCAGGTATATTCTTTCTTTGTACATTATAACTGTAAATCAAACAGAATGTAGCAATTGGGCTGCTGAGTTTGATACTGAATAAACCCATGGTACTGAACGTAGTAATATCTCGAACTTTCTACTTGCTCCCAGGCCTGCTCGGGAGACTACTAGATCTCAGTGGTTAATAGGCCTACTGTACATGACTAGTAGCTGAGAGAATGACGTCATACTTGAGCGACAGCTAGCTAGCTAGCTGGCTGCTTTCTTATTGCGATGCGTTGTTGTTTTCACATCACACACCACAGGCTTGCACGCGACGGAGATCCGACTTAGTGATGCTAGCTGTCTTCATGTTGTACACGAGTGAATCACGCATGTAAGTTGCACCAATTTTAAACATTCTTATTTGAGCAGACTTTGGGATACTTAAAGAATAAGTCTATGCATAATAGAGATAGTGGTATTCGCATAATTCAATGACTGCGAGCGTGTCCCACACAGCCAATATGCAATAGTTAGTTGTATCACATAGGCCTACAGTGGAATATATAGATGGGACTGTTGTACAAGTCTTACCGTAGGAAACAATCATTGACATTGGCATTGCATTGCGCTGTATTGTAGTTTTACGAATCATGGCCCATGGCATGCAATACACCACAGAATCAGGGATGGAAACTCATACCTCATGACCATGCAGGACAGGTGGAGGTAAAGTTAAGCCAAATTAAGAAATGTTAAAGTAAAGACAAAGTGTTGATCAGCTTCACAGAGTTAAATTACATGTAACATGTAGATACCAAGGATGACAGTTGTGCACCCGGCACCCCATGGCCATATGGCCATATTCATAGACTCTCTGCATGCACTGATGAGGTGAATAGCAATAAATGGAACAGTGACTGAGTGAGGTATTGTGACAGACAAGAACCACAATAAATGGTATTCTAGATATGAAGCTGCTAAAAAGGACACACCTAAACCTTTGTTTCCTTGTTTGTTTTAATATGACAGTTAAAACATACAAATGTATATAACGTTACATATATAATTTACAGTACCCTGGTATTAACAGTTACTTAAGTTAACACTTTCCTGTGAAATTTCATTTTGGTAATTGTTTACCTTGTGATGTTGCTCTTTTTTTTCTTAAAAAATATCTACTGAAGATCCGCTTTTCATCATACTTGGCTGGCTGTGGGAAGATGAAGAAGCTGCCATTCATGATGGGGCAAACCAAGCAAGAAGATTTCGCTGCTGATGCCAGCAAGAGTCTGCAGAGACCACAGAACTTTGCCACACAGGATTTCAATTTCCATGCAAAGAACAGCAATGGGAATGTCCCTGGGGCTTCCCAGTGCCCTATCAAAGACACCTCTGCTCCGAAAGATCAGCCGGGAAGGCCCTCTACGCCCTTCCCAGAGAATGAAGTGCAATTTCTTCCGAATACAAATGGCGTGTATCCGGAACCATCGGCCGAAAGCTTGGTGCATGTGGGTGTGAGCGGTGAGCGATTCGTGTCTGGTGTCGGCGAGGGGATGTTCCCCAATGCAAACTCCATGGGGGCGACTTCTGCTGCTAGCCAGAGAAGTCCTGTTCACCGCCACCAGGTTGGGGCCAATCATCATCGGCCACCTTTACTTCCCCAGCAGCAGTCCTGGCCTCCAAGCCATGTATACTACAGCCAGGATCCAGCTCCTCAGGTGAACGGCAGCCAGGAACAGCAACACCAGGCGAGCCCATTTGCCCCTGTTCAGCGGGCGGGGTCTTTTGACGGGGCTGTGCAAAGCCAGCCCTCCCACAGCCATGCCGCTCCCTTGCTGATGTCTCCAGAGAAGGAAGAGAAGGTCCCCAACTCCGCTGCACGCCGGTCCAGAGTGTGGAAGTATGGTAGGAGAAGCAGTGGCAGCTACACAGACAGGCAACCCTTCATGTTCAGCGTGTCAGCAGCACACTCTGGGTACATTTCTTATAATGTCACTCCCACTACTGTAAAAGCTGTTATTCCCATGAACAGTTATTTTCACAAGTGAGGAGGTCACAGACATTTTCAGCAAGATATTGTTTTTGCGATATGACACCAAGGCTATCATAAATATATGTCACTTTCCTGTACATGGCGATGTTTTTAAATACACGGCCCAACAGTGAGTGAAAATAACAGCTTTTACTGTAATGGTCTTCCAATGTGGTTAACAGAACAATCATCTTAGCCCCCCCCCCCCCCCCCCCATGCCTTCTTGGTCAACACTTCTAGTGTTCAGTCAACTTCTGTAATTAATCTCTAGTAGAATTGAGGTATCTTGTTTTGCTGGTGCACGACAGTCATGGAATGCTACTCAAGTAGTTCTATGTCACATTGACAAAACAAATATTTTGAGATTCCCACAGTTTATAGAAATGTGAAATAATGGTATTTAGTCTATTACCACAATTGTCTCAGAGTGTGAATTGATTTACTCCAACTTATGCTGGTCTGTGCTCATATTTTCATAATTTCATTTTAACAGAATAACTTTCTCCTACAGGCGAATGTGTCTCCTTTGGTGATGTGTCATTTGTTCTTCGACAGTTGCTCTGGTATTAATTTCTCCAAGGACTTAGGGTTAGGGTTGTGATAAGGTTTTAGGTTTAGTTTGATGTGAGGATTAACATTAGGGTAAGGTTTGTGTTTGTGTGTAAAATTTATGTTTGGCTTAGCGTGCCGATATTTCACGGGAGCAATTGTCACAGGAGCAAATGCCACAGAACTGTCTCCTTCGGTATGAACTCCGTAAGGAATCTAGGCATTTAACACAGTAACTTTGACTGTTCTATTTCTGACAGGCCTATGACAAGCATGGAGTCAGGAGGGGCAAGGTTCTTTGGAAAGAGAGCATTTTCAAGTACCAGCTGTGATGAATCCTGGTGAGTATACAATGTATGCAGGATACTAGCACTGTTGGTGATATGATTTCCTTGCACAATTCCTTCTTGTTGTCATAGTTATCTACGACCATGCAGTTCAATCTGTGTTGAATAATAGATGTTGGAGTCAGTCATAGTGAAGACTGGTTCATTCATTTCTCTGATCTCATCTAGTGAAGAGCCATTATTTGCCATTCATGAGCTACATTCTTCTTGCACATGCAATTCAATTCAAATCTCTCACATTATTTCAAATACAACAGATACAAGAAATGAATGTTTTGCGAAATATATCGACATACATTTGAAAGCAGGAGAGCAAAATGAGCAAGAGCACAACATGTAGAATATCAATCTATGATATGTTTGGAGTCATTGTGCTATTGGAGCAGAAAACTTTGTAAGAGGTCCACTCAACTGTAAGTGGGCCACTCAACTGAACTTGAAGTACAACAATGAGAAGAAAAGTGAAGTAATGGAAGCACATATCAGCACATGCACATAGACAGATAGACAGACACACACACACACGCAGGCACACAATTATCAAGGAAACCAAAGACATAGGATAAAATAGCAAGAGACATCTGGAAGGGGCAGTAAGAGAGGAGGAAAGACTAATGGAGAGGAAGCATATGCTAGACTACAACATTTAGTGGTGATACATGTAGTCCATGGTTGTGGGATAAGAGTTCTTCTACCACTAGATTAGCAGCCTGCCTAGGCTTATGAGATCCATCATCTTTGGTTGTGAATTCAAACTGCACATTTTGAATTTCCCTGTTAACTTGTGAACACTAAATTAATTTTTTGTATGCCTAAATTTGAGCAAATTATGTAAGTTATGCACTACAAATGTTTTTTTCAATCAAAAAGTGTGATTCTAAAATTGGGAGGAAATGGTATCAGAAGAATATTGCAGTTTACCTGATAATAAGTTGCTACCATACAAAGTATGGATATTTGTAGAGTTCTCATCACAACAGATGCTTGTTTTTTGAGAGCTGTGTTTATCTTTGATGCAGTTAGAAATTCATAAGAAATAAATGGAGCATGTCTTGCATGCATGCATGTATCATTGATGATGCTTTGCCTTGCTGCAGGTCGACTGAGCCCACTCACAAACAGTTCATCAGTGAGGAGCGGATGGCGGCAGAGATGCACAACCTGAGCCTCGATGGCTTCCACAAGCCTCTCCTCTTCCCACCCCAGTCCACGCCCTCTGTTGCTGCCATGGCGACTCCTCCGCTGGCACGGGAAAGCCCTCCATGCCCCCACTCCACCCTCCCTCCCCACCTCCGACAGGACCACGCCTCCCATTCTTGCCTCCCCTCAACGAGTGGCGGCACCAGTGCCCAGTCGTCCAACCTCCTCAGGCATCACCAATGCCACCACTATACCCAACCCAAGCCTTCCGCCAGGGCCGTCATAGCGGACATCGAAAGGAGGTGGGTACCATGAGTCTTGAACACCTTGCAGATCTCTTCTTGCCTTCATTGTCTATAATTATGTTCAATGAGAAGGAGTTGCTAGCTGGAATAGCTACAGGTATGCATGCTGCAATGCTGCAAATCTTGACTTTATGCTTTCTACAGGCCCATCCCCCCCACCCCGTTTTTTGTTGTCAGATAGGGAGAAGAAAATATCGTGATACTGTGAGTGATACTAATTCATTACCTCCGCCAAGGAAGGATGAGGTTAATTGATCATTGGCTTTGGTTTGTCTGTTTGCAAAATAACTCGAAAAGTCGGTAATGACACAAGGAACAGATGATTAAATTTTGGTACTGTTCTGGAAATTTTTATGGATTTTTGAAGGATTTTCTATCTGTTGGCATGGAAGGTCAATGACCTTGGCAGTTCAAGCTGTGTGTACTAGAGGTTTACATATGCGCACTAAAGCACATGCTCTGCTCAGGTGTGCAGCTGGAAGCTTGTCATGTAAACAAAACGTTTCTATATTGGGAAATTGTCTGTGTGTATGTTTAGGGTGAAAATGAGTTGCTGACTTGGCGGAGGTGTGCGCTGTCTGAGTGCTTTTCTAGTTCTTATATTGGAGCGTCAGAGAAACAAAGCATGTGTTTATAAAAGAATTAAGAAGATCATTCATGTTTCAGTTCTATGTCCCTATTGCAGCTCTTTAGAATATGGAAAGTCATTGATTTCTGTTATGCTAGATGTGTTTGAATTTTTGAAAAAGAACTGCTTCCACTGTAATCAAAGCTTAACACCTGTACTAATTTGTTTGCCGTTTCTAGAAATAAACAAGGTCAGCTCTTGATGACAACATGAGCAAATCTAATCAATTTTTTTCTCCAAAGTCAGAATTGATTCACACTGCAATGCAGGAAACTCTAGCTGTGGTCACAAATGTATTCTAATGAGTAATTTTGGTATGCATATGACCAAATAGATAAGATATTGAAGCTACGGATACAATCGTTTTCTTCGTACTATGTAGTGGTGAAGCTCCTAGCATGGATATGTTTAAGTGGTGCAGCATGTCATCACTAATGATCATTGTGTGTGTGCATGTGTGTTTTTTTTTTCAATCTTTGCCTTCTTTAAATCCTAACCAATGCTACATGTAAATTTAACCGCGTCACTATTCCCCACCCTTACTTCTTGCACTTATTAAAGGGATGATGGTACAGTTTTTGTTGAGATGGGGCTTGAAGTTTCCAACATTTTTTTATTATTATTTTTTGAACAAATGAAAAACCTCTTATTATTCTTATGAAATATGAAGGAACATCATAATTCCAAGAGGAATGAAAAGTTTATTTGGTGAAAATTGATTTTGAAATGGCGGAGATATCCTAAACAAAGTGATCCTAATAGAAGGTGGGACCCACTTTTTATAAGGATCGCTTTGTTCTACTCTGTTTTTGGATATCTCAGCCATTTCAAAACCGAGTTTCATCAAATAAACTTTGAATTCCTCTTAGAATTGTATGTTTTTTAACATTTCATACAGTGGTTTCTAAGTATCTCGCAAAAAGTTAAAAGCTGAATTCTCACCTCCAACTAATACTGTATTATCCCTTTAAGCAAGCTGAAATTGTGAAAAGTACTGGAAGTAATTTTGAAGACTAACAGGACTCTAGCTTCACTCTAAATTATCAGTAACCCTGAAATTACTTTGCATGTGAGTTCAGTATAATAGCGTTATTGCCAGAGGTGAGATGGTGTTGCTCGTAACAATCGACCCCTCTATACCCCCTTCTCTGCTAGACTGGATGATTCAGATGATGAAGGCGTGGAAGAAGACATGCCTCCATCGTCGGACGGTCAGCGGCTCGAGATGACACCCCAACTAGCCCTGGCCCTCAAGGCCAAAGGAGCAGAGAATCACGTCTTGCCAGCAGACATTGTCAAGAAAATGTTAGTTTGTTGTTGGGGGAGTATGTAAAACGCATGTTCACATTTCCCTTAGATGCAATGAAAAATTATGATGCTGAACTGCACTTATCACCCGATTTATGTAACCTTATTTAGAAACATGCTACAAAATGATCAATTTATCGCCAGGTATTCTTTTGTGACAGTTCATGGGAGAAAGAGCAGGAAAAAAAGCTTACAATTTTAAAAGATCCAATCAGTTGTGTAAGGAATGGTTAGTCGACGTCAGAATAAAATAAAAAAGAAGAAAGTTATGTAGAGACTTACCGGTATGTCTACAGCAAGGCCAAAGAATTACCTGTAACAATCACTGGTTATGACTGACTATTCGTAGATGAACCTCTAATTCAGCAGTGCCAGTTACTAGTGGTCATTTGATTGGGTGCAGCAGGGTCCAGGCTATGCAGATTACCGAATTGACTGACAGCTTCATGTGCTCTTAGTCTAACAGGAAATGGTGTATGGAGAGCCCTTTTGTTTTGATGCGTCACCTGTACTCGCCATACTTTGAATAGACAGGGATTTTGTAATGTTCATGGATTTATGGACCTCACTAACAATATATTACAGAACGAATGTGGAGAATCTTGCAATCGCATTGGTTGAGAGCCATGTATCAATTTTCACTGGCATTTTCATGGGCATAGTTAGTACCTGTTGTATAATAATTACTGGTGCATGATTTTTATATATGGCAAGCCAAAAATAGACTTGCAAATTGTCAGAAATACAGTTTGTCACTATTCAATAAAACATGTCTTTTCATGTGTCAGAAGGAATAGTGTCCCTGCGGTAACTATGGAATTTAGCCTGAACGTTTGTGGCTTAAGCATTCCATAGTTACCTTATGCACCCAATTCCTACTGACACACACAGACCTTGTATCATTTGTATACTGAAATATCTGTTAGAAGCTGTGTCCCATATGTCTTCTAGTGAGTGTAATTTCAAAGTATTAGGATTAGCAGACCAGGATAATTGATGTGTTAATTATGTGGCAAGACACTGAATTGAATACTTATACCATATGAGCAGCTGGTCATTGTCTTTCTTGTGTGTTACAAGCAAGTTAATCTGTCCAGTATTTTAGCAGTCACATGATTGTACCCTTGTTATATGCTTGATATAGAAAAGCAACTTATATTAACCGAAGTTTAATGTCTTGACACCGATGTGCAAAGATTTTGTTGATGTCCTGATTGTATGACACTGATTGGATTGTAAGTGGGGGAAATGGCTGCATAACTAGATTACTGTGGTGCAAAGTTTAGTGACTGAAATCGAATGGGTAGATGAATTGATTGAATCATGAAACTAATATGACTGCAATCTTCCCTCCACACAGAGCAACGTCGCCTTGCATGGAGCTGGTTCTATGGCGCCCTCCTCCGTCCATCCTCAATCTTCGCGGCGGCCCCGACTCGCCCAGCAAGTCGCCCTCTGCCTCACCCTCTCCCCCGGGCTCCGAGCTGGCCCCCATCATGGAGGTGGAAGTGGAGCGGGAGCGAGCCGAGGCCAGCGCCATGTCACACCAGCAGCCGCCCTACGGCGCCGCCGCCACGCCCGGCAACGGCATGCAGGAGGGCCTACCGGACTATGACGAGGACATGGATCTGTGACCCCCCACGTGGTGCTAGCCTTGATTTTTTTTTATACAAACATAAAACTCTAGATAACTTTTGAAAGAGACAGCTCAAGTTAATATGTTATTAAGATGAGATGGAGAAATGATCAGCTGCTCCTGGAACAGAGGCTAAACTGTGTGGTTGGAAGGGACTGCATGATACGTTGTTGAGAGCATGGATATTTGTGCATATGCAAAAGTTTTTGTTTGCCAGTCAAAAATTTTGATCTCCCATCACTCCTGCTTGTGCATTAAGGATTGCATGCAACCAGTGAAATGTCTAATGAACTTTACGTGCATCATTTTCTGCTATGAGAGTGATGAAGTGCATACTGCTCCACCTTTTGTGCTTGAATGACTCCGACAGCTGACTGGATGTGAGAATTGTATGGCAAGCATTGTCTTGTCTAGTTGGGGCTATGGGGTAGTTGTCACGTGTGTCACAACTCCAACATGGACTTACTGTCACTGACTGTTCAGACTCCTTGGATACTGTGTTATTGTCCGATGACTGCCAAACACTGAAAAAATACTGAATGCCTAGAACTGAGAGGGGAAGTGAAGTGAGATGACGATAACATAGAGTGAAAGGCAATTTTGAAGTTAATCATGATGAGTCTCTTGGTGAAAGATGTATTCGGTGGTCAGCCTGCTCGCTGTTGTTCAATATGAGCCCTGTTACACTGGAATTCACGCTTACAGAGACCAGCACACATCAAACTTGAGTCCTCAACACTGGATTCTGTAATGTTTGAAAGCCATGCTTCACATCTCGCTTTTAGCTTCAAAAAGGCACAGTTTTTATTCAGTGGGGCATTGGAGCAGAGATGTCTTTGTTCGCATGCACCATGGAATTGAGTCTTATTATCAAGAAGGTACCATTACCTTGCTTACATGCCTTGGCGATAATTGTACACAGTAAATGTGGAGAAATGTTGACATCAGCATGGATGAAGGGATGGAACCCGGAGCAAAATTTGATCGCTTACATCATAGCTTGAGGTCATAACTTGCTGTACATGTGCATGCACTGGTGTGCTGAAGGCAGCCAACTGTGAATGACATCAGAGATGAAATGAAGTTAACAGACATGAGCGATTTCATCCTTTTTGGAGCTAAGGCTTGAAAAGAATGCTGAATACCTTTAATGCTTACACTGGTATAATAGCCACCAATATTTGAACCCTGCAATATGATATATTCTGTATTTTGTGCTCCTCCCTTTTGTAAAAGGTTTGACATTTTACATGTACATGAAAGTTTGTATCGTTTATCATTCAAAATGCATTACATCTTTCTATGGGAGAGTCTGCTGCCCTCTTGGACTTTCAATCGATGGTGCAACGAATACTTTTCTCTCGCCGACAGGCAATGCTGGCACTAAGAGCTCATAAGATATGTTCTAGAGTTTGGGAAGGGCAGAATTTGATTTGTTTAATTTCAGACTCCACATGGGTAGACACAAGGGTGGAAATGGTTTTACATCATGGAAAGCCTTTTTTTTTCAATGAAAGAATCTTGGGAATGTGCTCTTTTCTTGAGTCGGGTGAAATCTCAGGATTTTTCAGATGTGGTTTTGTAATATCATGTTATCTTCAAAATATTTTGTGACAAGTTGCATATATGTTGATGAATTCACCATCAACTGCACCTAATTGTGCTTTATGATAATTATGGATTTCAGAGAGGAACATTTATTTTCTCATGATTAAATACATGTATACTATTTTGTGAGGATTTGACTTTTCGCAAATTTTGCGAGTCAGGTGCTATTTGCGAATTTAGAAACACATGAAATCATTAACTCTGATCTTGACATAAATTCAACATGCACGTGTACATTTCTCTGCTCATTCCTGTGCTCAACGTTCGCAAATTCAACCACTCGCGAAATTGTTGGGAAGTACCATTTGGCAAAATATTAGACTTGCTAAATGTATTGCGTAAAGAGTACATGTCCACATCTGGTCTGCATCCAGTACATGTATATGGGACAAACATCCGGAATACTGGAGTCTATCTGGCCCATTGAATTGTAATACACTGTATATGAATTCATTCTGGATAAGTGTTGAATTTGTTCAATATGAAGAGTGAAAGTGTTTTGTGTAAGATCAGATGCAAATCCATGTCGATTAATTGCGTATTGCATGAGATTTGCATTCAGGTTGCAAGACAAATGAGAAGTTATTGCAAATATAGGATTTGACAGTTTAAATCAATCTTCCTCCTGTGTATTTTCTCAAGCCGTTTCTGTAAAGGTTCACCCAAGCTATGTCCCATACCACTGTGCTGTCATAACGTTAGTTTGGTTTTGATTAGATTAAAGAATTTGTGAATCAATAATTTACACATACATGGTATACCATATAGTCGCTTTGCTGGCATTTTTTTTTTTTTGATTCTTAAGAATAAAAAAGAGAAAAGAAGAAAAAAAAAAGCTGGATTGTAAAGTTACTGCAGGGCTCCCCCCCCCCCCATAAGCTCAGCATTGCAGCAAAGAGATACAGTACATCCCTATTGTAACAAACATGGTTCGTTTATAGCAAAATTCTTGTTACGACAAAGTAAGAATTTATGTCCCAAAATCGTCATTTATATATTGTTATGTACTTTACTGTTCAGCTACCATGAAATTTCTATAAAATGAAGGCAAACCACCAGTCTCGAGGACTTCATTATACCGGGGGTTAACTGTAACTAAGAAAGGGTTACATTGACCCCCGACCACCCCCCATTGGCCCGCAAACCCCCCAGCCCAAAAAACTTTTTCATGACTTGTACTCCACGAGGTGTCAGAAGCATGGCGTTTCCATCCAACCATTACAAAATACCTGGTATCTCTATACAATGGACTCATTCATTTTTTTTTTTTCTCTCATTCTGCCCTCCTCTTTCTCTCATATTCTCTTTTGGGTATCATATCAGGGTATCATGGCTGTCCCAAATAACAGGCTTAGTTTTTGAGAACTGACAGACTGTTCAGGGCAAGCAGACAATGAAGAGAGATTTTCAACCTCTGACTCTTGTTGAGGGATTATTATCATTATTATTATTTTTTTAAAATTGATATCGATATCACTGTAATACTGAAAGAAGGATAACACATATGAAAACAGCAGTGCATGTTGTAGCATTATCAAAAATTAAAACAAAATGAGACAGTGCCAGCATGCACTTCTTTGTGTGACTCTATCATGAATTTTGAATCAGAGAGAGGGGCCAAAAACAGGGAACATAAACATTGTGGAATTTGTACATCTCATGCACTATTGACGTCACACTCTCCTTGTAATTTACTCTTTACCTCAGTCATCCTTTTGATGTGGTGGAAAAGACACAAAATTGTCAATTGCATTCATAGTCGAACTTGTGACCCTGTGGTGTGCACATCCTTTTTTACTTTGATTTTGCATGTACGTGTAGCTGGCAGAAGAAAAGCAATGTGGCAAATGTGCATAGGTTTTTTGCATTTGTTTCCTTCATGCATCTTCATAGTGTATACTGGTACACAACTTGAACTTTGTAAGTGAATGTGAATGTGTAAAAATAATGGTAGACAATGGCAGAGTTAAGTGGCTTTGAGTCTGCCAGTTATGCACTCACTGATGTCTTCGATATGATATAAGATTAAACATTTGTTGGCAATAGTCCATACTCTCACTTCTCGAAACTGTTTACATGGCAGTCTAGACCACTGATTTAACATGATATGCCAGTTCGTATTCCTTTTTGCAAGCCATCTCATGTGATTGTATGTTTAAGAATGTTACGTCAAAAGTAACATTACCTTTTTACAGATTCTAGTTTGTGTTTGCTTTCAATAGCATTATTTACACCATCCATGCATGATGGGCAGGATGGTGTGAATATTTTGCTGTGCTTGCCAAAATGAGGTGGGGCAAGTTTCCAGCTTTGAACTAGGCAGTGAGGATGCTCTGCAGATACCAGCTATGATTGTGAGAAACTGGAGAACTGAACATGTGCACATGTAGATGATGTGATTAAAAAATAGAAGTCTTTCCCCATTATCACGCTGTAAAATTCTCCTGTCGTAGCATGTGCTGACACCAAAATGGACCACACTTAACGAAATGTTTCAAGAGCTGTTGTTTGAGAATGTGGAATGGTAGGCAGTGATCTTAACCCATATCTTGGACTCATGACCTTGTTGCCTGCCACTCGTAATTTGTTCACCTTAGCATGGTGATTTGTACACAAATACTTTTTTCACAGGACAGCCGAGAAGTTATAAGTTGTCAAGGCACTTTTTTGGATAATACATAAGAATATATAGGGTCTAACCTCTTGCCCTCCCCCCCCCCACTTTTTTACCCCAGAAGTGGCACCAGAAAATAGAAACAAACAAACAAACTTGGTTAAGCTTTGTTTGTGGCATATGAGACGGAAATGCTAAGGCCTTTTCCTGGAAGTGGGAGCAGAAAGTTGTGCTGAAGGCCTTTTTTTTTTTCTTTTTGTATTTTGTGTGTCGGCTGAAGAAACCCAGAAGTGACACCAGTAATATAAACTGGGTCCCCCACTTTTGAAAATGTGGCGCCGGCCATGACATGATGTGGAATAAGTGCAAGGTAGGGATGAACAAACCCTGCATCTTGATTTCTTTGGTGCAACTGCTTAGCAAGAGGCATTGAATCTGATCAACAGTTTGCTATATATGAAGAATGATGATTACAAAACACAAGAAAGAAATCTCCACCATTCTCCTCTGGTTGCCAGTCATATTTGCACATTACCCCATTTAGAGAGTTGATGTACGGTATGATTACACTATGGTTTGTCACCAAACTGAGTCCTCTACTACACCGAAACACGTTTGAAACACAAGGATGATTGATTTTACTGACCACAGAGGATTTACTGTGAAACTATTAAATTAATTCAAGTTTTGCGAAAAAATGAGGTTGTCATGTACACAAGTAGCAACCAAGGGACACTGCTCTGTTAATTCATATATATTGTTTCTAATATTTTATTAAAAGGAGGATGTGCTGTTGAGGAAAAAGTTTTTAGCAATGTCAATACCAGTTTGCATTCCTGACATTCTTCTAAAACAGGCACCACCTCACCTCTGGAGCAATTTTTTTTATTTTATTTTTTTTTATTTTTATTATTATTTTTTTTTTTTTGTTGCTTCATGTAATGGCGTCATTATTTTTTTTCTTTGTTGCTCTTGAAGGAGCTGGGGTTAGTCTAGGTTGATAGCTTTTACAATGTATTTGGTATTGCTTTGTCACCTTGCTGCAATGTGAATTCATGTCCCTGATGTAGAAGGACACTTGAAGTATAACACTTGGATATAGGTTTTCAACTTTTGGTTGCTTGCCATGGCAGAAGCCAAATGCTCAGAGCGGCCTCTTCACTGTCATGGTAACTAGAAGTTCCCAGAGGTCATAAATGGGCAATACTGGTTACACTCAACTGCCGAATTGTGTCAGCCCCACATGTAATGCTATAGATGTTGCATAAACTGGACTTTGAAATACATACCTGTAGATGTAATGTTAGAGAGGAGAGTGAGAAAATGTGTGTGAGGGGTGGAGTTTCAAAGTCACAGCTCTGTAAATGTATTACACTATCATGTCATAATAACATGATAACAACCATTTTTGGAGAGGTATGTATTTTTGGTCATCAATGTTAGTTTGTATTTTGCTAATAAAAATTGATGTTCCATATGTAATGACAGAATCTCCTCCTGTGTGCAGTTGAGTAATTTTGTGATTACCCTAGTTCTCAGAAAGGATAAAAATCTATCTCCCACCTTTTGGAATTTGCTCACAATAGACATATTGAAAACTATAGATACTGCTGTCCCGATATATGCACTCAATGTAACGGATTATAAAGAATTGTGTAGCAACCACGATCAGGTATGCTCCAAGACTTCTGCGTACCTTTCTTGGTAATGTTTCACTTTCTCGTCTTTACCAAACTGAAATTTTGTTTGTGCAGCATTATGTATTTTACACATTTCTTATGCCTATGTCTCCATTTTAGAACAGAAATCAATAGTTCATGCAGTCGTATGGGAACTATGCTTTACAAATTTGTAAACTACATACAGTTGTACAATACACACACCGCATATGAATATATACATATATACATGTACGTATATATATGTATATATATATACACACACACACACACACACCCACACTGAGAACGCATTGATACCTCAAAGTACTGCCTCCCTGATACATTGTAGACAAACTACAGTGTATTGTGTTTGTACCAACGAAGATTGCAAGAGTTGATTTTCTTCATTACACATATTGCCACAAGAACAAAGTTGGGTCAATCAAAGCTTTGAACTAAGACTACCAATACTGCCCCTGGAGTCTTTGAAATAACTGAAACATGACTACTAGCTAACTCTGACTGTAGTTTAATATTTTGATACAAGCACTGTACTAGCCATAACAATTGGCACCAGTACCCCCTTCCCCCCCCCCCTTTCTTTTGTCTGATCATGCTTCACTTGAAACCATAGCCCAAATATAATGTGGATTGAGTGAATACAGCCATAATTATTGGAACACATCAGTGACAGGTTTAGTGAATATCGGGAAATTGATTTGAAAGTTATGAATCTTTATAAGTTTTGGTGATGTCATCGATGGATAAAGAGACTACTACACTTCATGACATTATTATGGACAATACACGTAATGAAAAAAAAAAACACCAAAAAAACCCCTCATTTTCACTTTTCTGCATAATGAAAGATTACTTGGCTTACCTCTTTCAGAAAGCATGGGGAATAATATTACCCTTAACATATGTCAGTAGCAACTTGATGAAATGTGTCCTTTCATGAAAAATGAGATTTTGTGGAATTCTTGTACTATTTTTTTTATATCATTGCTCAAAATGGTATCATGAACTGTCTTCTTATCCAGCAATGACAGCACCAAAACCTTAAAATTAATTACTACTGAACTGATTGAGGAATTTTCCTCAAATGTTCAGTGATGTGTTCTATTACCCCATTGAGGACGAGTCCCGAGTATCATGTATACTCGGGCAGGTGTCTATGGGAAATGCGTGTTGTAGCAAAACCAAACTGTCCTCAACGGGTTAATTTTGCTGCTTTCATTCAATCCACATTGATATTTGGGCTTCGGTTTGAAATATGAGAACAAAAGAAAGAAGGCACACACACAAACTTACTGTCATCAAACACGCATGTTACACTTGTCAAGTCATTAGCCATCATGACGCTCTTGACAAAATAGTGTACAAACGTACTCAAACTACACAGTGATTACAGTGTTCTATCTTTTATTCACACTACACCTAGATTATGATACAATGTACACAGGATCAAAAGAAATATTGTGTACCTATATGCACACATGAATGGGCAATTATTGGGGGATGTCAATGTCACACAGACAAGGGTTAATTTGCAACAAAGCTGACTACAAGTTTGACTCTAGAGAATAATCCCTATCAAATAAAGTGAAACGGACAAAGTTGCAATGATCACAGACTGAACATCAGCCAATTCAATTCCAACAAGAAATCTAGAATATGACTTGTGGCTTGGGACTATCTGACATCATTATGCAAGAAAGGCTTAGATTATGGAATGTTTGGGGCTTTGGGGGAACCGTTGAACAGCATGAGTTGCCTACATGTACATGTAGGTTGTTCAACAATGAGCATCATACACATGTATCAAGATAGGACATGATAGGGGAACGCTAGTAACTGATCAGTGGGAATCAGTGGAAATGCTGGGAGATGATTGTTCCAATCCTTATGGGATTCATTCAAGAGTTCATTGTATATCTATTGTTGTGTGAAAATGATTTGCTTCAGAATGGTCTCATATTCAAATAATGTGCAGTTTAATGCTTCCAGGTTAGCGTCCCTGGTCAGTGACGGAGCATTAATCTGAACATTACTTGAATATGAGACCGTTCTGAAGCAAATCATTTTCACACAACAATAGATATACAATGAACTCTTGAATGAATCCCATAAGGATTGGAACAATCATCTCCCAGCATTTCCAGTGATTCCCACTGATCAGTTACTAGCCTTCCCCTTTAACATATAATGGCCTCAGTTGAAAACCTGCATCAGTAGCCTAAGTGTACGTACATCTACACACACATGCTCAACATCCATTTACGTGCAACAACATGTATGATGACCAAAGCAGAGTACAGTTTTTGCTCCTTTTTAAAGTTCTGATGAAAAGACAAATTTCAAGTAAGGTATCAATCTCTACTTTTGTGTCGCTCAAAAGAGGTTGAATTCATCAAAAGGCCTTATTTGTGTCATGAAAGTTTGTACAGCAATCCACACGGAGTTGCATGCTGTCATTTTAGTTTTTTTTTTCATCAAGTCCTTGCATTACTCCGTGTGGATCTCGGTCGTCCACTCTGGTCACTCCTGACGCTCGTTGCACTCCGAGAAGCCCCCTTCATATTACGATATGTACTCGTCGTACCTGACCCGCCACCCCCAGCCATTGTCGCGGAGGCAGATCGCTTGACGGCACTGTGGCTGTAGACGGGCGACAAGCCCATCACATCGGACTCGGCAGTCGAGGAGGTGGTCAATGAAGTGGTGGAGATGCTGACCTTTGGATTGACCATTGACCTCAGCATCTGCACGATGGCGATGGGCGAGACGTTCATCTTGAGGAGACTCATGACAATCCTTTGTGGGGAAAAGATGATGCATACCGGTACATCACTTAAAAATTAGAATATGCCATACAATTGTTTCACTCTACTGAAAAGAGTCTAGTTTCTCCCACTAGGCAGGTGGCTATAAAGCAGCATATGTTTTATCTTGACCTTCAGCCCCATGACCTATACACTGTAGAAAAGTAATGCCAGAGATACAGTTGCAATTGATAATTGACTACAACATATTTTAATGGCTATAAGTTTTTTCAGGTGACTGCTCTTTCACTGGATAGTTAGTTTCTGTTCAGGATATCATCCTAATAACATCATGCTCTGTATCACCACATGGTGAATTTATAGAGTCATCATGGCAAATAGTATATCAGAATACTGTACTTATAACTTCGAATTCAGGGACAGACATAACCCAAGAAACACAAAACTGGAATATCACTGTCAACTGAAGTATGGGTGAGTGAAAGATGCATTTACAGACACAAAAATATCTCTCAGCGACTTGGTCATCTCACAATGTAAACTTCTTGCGGTAGTCGAATAAATGTCATCTCACAATGTAAACTCTTGACGTATCAGAATCAAATATCTTGTAAAGAGAAGGAAAAAAATATTGCTTCAAAGGGTACTGCACTCAAGAAATCTAACAAAAGTAACTGGAAAATGTGGATGATTTTGTGGATCCTGGAAGTTTTTCACAAAATTTATGCTCCACTCAACACTTGGAAAAGACAATAACTTACGAGTCTGGAAATACCACATTTTGTACAAAAATACTCCCATTTGCAAAATTATAGACAAGCAAAGTTCACTGAAATTGGCAGAGTGTGAAATATCAATTGCACCAAAAAGTTTCTGCTCTGAACAGTGCTTTACCTGAAGACAGCGGGGCTCATCTCCACACCAGCCAGGCTGCACAGGTCGTAAAGATCCTGCTCGTCCTTGTTGAGTGCATCCTTTGCCCTCTTGCCCGGGATGGCGTACTTGTGTGACTGGGTGGTGCGTTGGGTTGATGTCATTTTATCTGCAAATAATGCAGCAAACTTCTCGTAATGATTAAGTCCACAAATATGTCCTCTCAAAAACAGTTCAATATTTTTTTTCAAGACTTCAAGACCTGAACGATGAAAACCCTCCACAAAGCCTCGCTCATATCCTAAACATCTAAAGTATTTGTTTAACCCACGCATGTTTAATTTCCAGAAAGTGCACACTCAAACTTATTGATGATTTTAATTCCATACAGAAGTGTCCTTTCTGAAAAATGTTATATTCTTCGGTACTCTGAAGAATGTACAATCCTTATTACATTGTATGTCAATAGCAGGTGCAAATAGTTGTCAATCATTTACATTTGACTTAGATGCTTTTATGTCAAACAAAAAATGTCCTGACTTCTCAGAATGGCAATTGCATATCAATGAATATGAGACTTTGAGAAATGTACTGAATACCAAACTTACATATATTGTTATCACAAAGTGAGTAATATTTATCAAATACACTCTAGAATCACACTTTCCCCATCTTATGTAGCATGAAGGTTTATGAAGAAAATTGCCTAGATCTGTATCATCACAATTACATTTTTAAATTTTTACTTGTATTGTTGACTGAATGAAAAATTTCAGAAAATAGTGAGGAACATTCAGCATTTTTAATTTTCTGTAAGGACGGTGTACTGTACTTTAACATTAGTACATCATTATGATGTAAATCACGCATTGAATATTTCAGAGTCTGTCTGTTAGCTGTATTGACATCTGTATGAATTCACAGAATTCAATCATTTTGGAAAGGACAATTGTTTTTACATCTTTAACCTATCCATAGATTAAAAACAATAAAAAATAAATAAAAACACACAGTTTTTACTTAGCCAAAATTTCTGCACAAGCACGCATAAACACATTACTATACAGTATAATGGTTATCTAATGTATCAAACATCCCCCAAAAAACCCTCTTCATATACAGTATACAGAAACACTGTACTTATTAAGTACATACATGTATATTGTACTATACTGTAATAATTTTTTTAAAGAATATCCCCCCCCCCAAAAAAAAAAAGCACCATGTAAAATCTGAAGTGACTAAAAGTACCTGCAATATAAAGTTAGGTCAACATATGCATTGCACAAAAATTGAATTCAGTATCTTGCCTTCATCAGAAGCATACTGCCTTGACAACCATAAAACCATTCAGAAGAAACACCCTATATACCTCTGTTGAAACTGTTCCTGAACAATTTTGGACAGATTAAACATTTGTTTTAATATTTTTTATTGCATACATGCCGATATATTAGAAAGACTTAGCTATATTATACATAGAAAAAGCTCCAATCACAAACAAATAGAATGTACAAGTAGGCCCTACAGCAGTGACTGAATAATTAAATGATTTTGTCACTTCTACTTGCTCATACAGTTAAATATCAAATAGATGTAATACGTGAATAGTTTTACAAGTTGCTTATTCAGTGTCTATATTCATAATGAATGTGAAAAAAAAAATGGTTTGAATTTTGAAATAAGAAGAGTCAGATCTAGCTAATTTACCCCATCATGACACCACACCTGGAGCACACCATGTTAATATGAACACTGCATTTGAACATGTCCTTCTGTAGGGTTTGATAGTGTGATTTATTGATAATCAGGAAAGTCACAAGTAGAAGTATCACTATACAACAGTGCGTGTACGGTAAGGGCACCATGTATCAGCAGGGTACCATGACATAAATTGGTACCCTGCGTGTCATGGCTGTTTGCGTAACATACATGTAGAACGAAAAAGTACAAGTGCCATAAGCTATCAAAATGATAATAATGAAGAGACGAAAAACAAACTCGTAAATAAACTACCAGTAACCAACTTAACTAAAACACAGTTCAATTACACGTCTGCCAACAAGATGTAGTAAATTGCGACACACGACTGTGAAATTCACACAGAGGGAGGGAGTGCCAACCTTGTGGTACAGTTGGGTGTCTAACGCATCGACACCCTAATGTTTTTCTATCAATAGATATCTAAAATTTCTCAAAATTTGCCTGAAATTTTACTCACATTTAAAGAAAATACTGGTTAAATTTACTCTAAATTCACAAGCGTGCATTGAAAATGCGATTTGCAGTACACGCTCTGTACAAGATAACTAATTCGAATGCATGGGTTGTGATTTTGACGCACTCAGTTGCGCTGCATTTTGAAACTGGCCAATACCTCTACCCTCTATTGACAATACGTGTGAAATACACGTAATGCTTTTCCTACAAGCTTGTATGTACATGTATAAGCTACGGTATCATTGTTTTGCTTTTGATCTTGTTTATTACCATATCAGGTTTTTCAAAATTCAGTAATATTTCGACGTCTTCAAATCCCCAGTGCAAATTAAATGCAAAGCCACTGGCACTGCGCGCACATAATCGCATGCATGAAAATTCATTCTTTACGCACAATGCCATCTTTTTAGAGGGGTGTCCATATCAATGTACAGTGTCAATGTGTTGGACAGACACTATACCATTCCATTTTAAGCAGCGCGAAGAAAATGCATTGCACGTACTAGATAGAACATTTTCTTCACGTGGCTTAAAATGGTACCATACCTGGTACACTAGTGGATGTGGTTGAATCATGGGATGGGCAGCTTGCATTTCAATACAGACAACTGATGGCACTAATGCAGTTTTGTAAAAAATGGCACCAAGGTTCAACCTCCATCCCATCCGGGCCATGCCATGAAAAAAAAAAAAATCTAGACCCTATTCAATGAAACTGCCGAGCAAAGAGTATAGAAGCTACGCTAAGAGGGCTTACTCCTGCGATTTCGCATAGTACGCTCATGGGCGAAATATGGACGCCATTAGCTAACAGACCGATAGAGTGCGTATATTACGTGATCTGAACAGTGCCGTTAATAGTAGTGATTTCTGTCTCCCTTTCATTTTTTCCCCTGTTTAGGGGGCATACAGGGGAAGAGGATGTACTAAGGATCTCGTTTTGTCATACAGAAAGTTATCATTCCTGTCTAATCATGAAATGCAATTGAAGAAATGTTATTTATTTTCCAATATGCAGTCCCACAAAGTTTGAGCTAAAGTAGCCCAAGAGAGAAATAGATAGGCCTAGACGGCGTTTGTCAGCTCTACCAACACAAACTTTGAAGGACTAGGGGTAGGGCGTCGGTAGCGCGATGCGCTTTGTCATCCCCTTCGAAATTCACGCAAAAGTCGCGAGTTCACAAGTCATCTTTGACCTAGATTTTCTAGGTCTGTATCCAAGATCTACAGAACAAAAAACTACTTCAAAACATTTTTTACAATAAGAGAAATCTATCATATTATCTTCGATACTAAATGATATCACGAAAGTCACATTTTGAATGCAAAAGCGCTAGCATTTTCAAATAAACTTACGACTACCAGAAGCGTTCAGTGCGTGTTGGGTAATGGGCAAACGTAGGGCGCGCGTTCGGTCAAAAAGTGGACCCACAATTTTGGCTTAAAATCACCTTTCAGGCATTTTCGCAGGTTTATCCCGGGAACAAATCTCCATAAATTTGGTATCATATGAAAGCTTGTGGTGGTCTCATTCTTCTCGTCCTACGCCGAGTTTAGATATCAAGACGTATTGCTACCTAAATTCAGATTTAAGCCTAAACATCGCTATAACTCGGCTGTTCCGTCCGACTGTGAAACTGGCCATACCGGTGTAGGAGGATTCAATGGTGCTGAATCCAAAAATAGCATTGGTTTTTCGCTTATTCCCCAGGATAAACCCGCGAAATAGCGATTAAGATACCCTTGTCAGCATAGTAACAGCATCAGCGAACTAAGCGAGGCGGGGCCTACAAGTCTAGACACGTAGTTACACGCCATGTCTCATGGTTACGGCGCGCACTTACGTGAAGCTCCATACAGTCGAGTCGGTTTTGCATGCATAGGTACGATGTTCAGCCTCCGCACAGCTGCTATAGCGCACTGCCGGTACGTAATGTGAGTACCGGTACATGTGCGCGTCTCCATGTACACTGTACTAGTATCGCACATGCACCACTACTGTGTGCGCTTTTACTCCGCCGCGCTGTTAGACCTACGTCAGAGACTCCAACTCTCCCGTTTTCGACAGGAGATCTCCTGCCGAAAACTCATTTTTGCAAATTCTCCCGTTCTCCCGCTTGAGATTTAATTTCTCCCGTCCTGGCTCTTTGTCTCCCGTTGGAAAGGATTTCTTACTTATTTCTATCGTATATATGTTGAAAAAATAAGCCTTAGATAGCACCAGAGAGCATCTAGAACCCTGGGAATTTCGCGATTCGCACACATCAACTTTGAGTCTCCCGTTTGCTGGGGGTTTCAGGCGGGAGAATCTCCAGATCAGAAGGTGCTTTGGGTTGGAGTCTCTGCTACATTTGTGATACGTTTGGATCCATACGTTTGCATGTATGATGGGTCATCGGTCTCGTAAACCCGTGTGTACAAATCGCGTGCGAGTGCAAGTACAAGTGCGTGCCGCGGAATCGAAGCGGGCCTCGCACAGCTGGCTGGGTAGGTGTGTGCTAGCCGACAAGGATGCGCGCTTAGCCGTAGAAACACGCGCGCTTTGAATGTAAAACGCAGTGAATAGCACCGCCCACTGGAGTGCGCTTGACAATGAATTTCATTACACTTGCGACCCACTTTTTCGCCAAGGTTTTGACAGCGCGAGGATGAAAAATACCCTGTTTTTATTTGCTCATAACTTCACCATTATTCATGATTATGGTGAGAAATTTTGCACATGTATTATGTTAACTATGGACATTATGGATATCAGTTCGGGAAACCCACTCACAAGGGGGGCCCCTCCTTATAAGTAACCCGTCCCCCTTATAAGTAACCCCGTCCCCCTTATAAGTAACCCCCGGGGCACCCCTTATAAGGAGTCTCCACGCTTTTTTGCAATGCAACGCGAAAATGAAAGGACTGCGGCAATTCGCTTGATTATGTCCATAAAGCTTCACAAGTTTCCTAGTTACTCATGAAATTTGAGCAAAATCGGTTCGAGGCATCATATCTAAAATCATAGATTTAAATGCGATGTCAAACGACCCATGCGAATGCTGAAATACGAGCGATTACTGGCGTGAGTGTCGCCAGGCGCGGCGGCGCGGCAATGCTTGAGTGCAGACGTGGCGACTGAGTATGGAGACTTTCGTTAATTCAGGTGGCTAAGCCACCTGAATGAACGCATTTAAATCCATGATTTTAGATATGATGCCTCGAACCGATTTTGCTCAAATTTCGTGAGTAACTAGGAAACTTGTGAAGCTTTATGGACATAATCAAGTGAATTGCTGCAGTCCTTTCATTTTCGCGTTGCATTGCAAAAAAGCGTGGAGACTCCTTATACAGTAAGGGGTGCCCCGGGGGTTACCGTTAGTGCACCAGTTTTCGACAGGACCCAGATTTCGACACCCAGCAGATAATTCTTATTAAATTTTATACTCAGTACAAACGTCTGACTTCAACAATCAACCAAGTTATCAATCACATTTCTAGTCTTATATAAACACCGTTTGTCACTTGTCATCATAATCCGACGGTAGAATATTTAGGAGAAAAGCAACACAGTGTCAGCAGAAATTTTGATGTCGGCCATTTTCAGGGGTTCACACAATATGACGCATTTTGTAAACATCGCCGTAAAATGAAATTCACCCATGCCGGTTATCTTACTTTAGTATCAGTTTGTTTGCCAAATCCTGACGTTTGATTTCATAATCGTCTTTAGTAATTTCATAACTAAATTCGTGACAAATGAGCAAACTTGTAGAAAGAGTTGGCTTTGAGAATGTGGCACCAGATTTCGACATTCCCATAGTAAGACACGTTATAGAGGAAACAACAAGTTCTTGCGCCGGTACTTTGCTGGTTTGCGTCCACAATGCAGTGTACGCGTACTGTACGCGCCATGTGATTTATGCGTGATGCGCGCTAGTGATTGTGTCGAAAAATGATGCTGGGTGTCGAAATCTGATGCCAGCGACGGCGTGATGGAAATCGCTAGGACTGAACACGAGCGCATTCAAATTGGAATTCGTTCAAGGCATATTATTATTGGCCTTTGTAGCTCAACTTCATATCGAAATTCCGAGGTAAAACGGTGCAGTATTGATGGTAAGCAAGGAAATGTGCTAAAGTGTCGAAAACCGGTACCCTTACTGTACTTAAAAGGGGGACGGGGTTACTTATAAGGGGGACGGGTTACTTATAAGGAGGGGCCCCCCTTGTGAGTGGGTTTCCCGAACTGATATGTATGTTTTAGTGTGAAATGACTTCTCAAGTTGCAAAAATCTACCAGACACCCTACTAGGGGCCTACAGATTGAAAAGTAAATGACATTATAGTGTCTACTTCAAATTTGTTTTAACGTATCGACAGAAAATATACTTCTTGTGATATTTTGAGGTCTGAAAGTACTAAAACACAATTTTACTGCTTTGTTTCTCCTCAGCCTTAGGCTTAAAATGAAGAAAAGGAAAGGAAGGTAGGGTTCGCTCCATCACGTCCTACGCTCACATGTTAAGAAGCTCGCGTTTTTATTACTAAAATGGCCGCTATTGGGCTCCATGCATGTGGGGCTTCACGGCGTATGGTAGGGGTCCAACCCACCGACCGGGTCCATAACGACCGGCCGCGCATTATAATGGCATTGCGCGTACAGAAAGAAAATGGACGCACGGGACTACGCGCAACGGTGTTCGATTCTTCACTGGGCTACGCTACCGAGTAAAATGTGGCGAAAACAACTAAGTATTCCCTCTAAATTACCGAAATTTAGCAAAATCGAATAAGGTTTATCGTGTAACTACATATACAGTAACTAGGCCTACCTTTGCTGACTCGTTGTTAGATGTAGAGTATCCTTCCGTAATAAATTTGAAGATTTTGACCGCAAAATTGTCACCGCCGCTTGTACGATCGTGCACTGCACACACGTTACACATACACATGACATAAACATTTTGTCGCCCGCTACGACCGTACGAGTTGATGCAGAAACGAGAAATGAATGTGAAAAAACAAACCGACTCATCTAATTTATTTCAATTACGATGAAAAGTTTCCTAATGAAAATCAAGTCAAATTCATCAAACAGTCTTTCAAAAGTAATATCGAGGGATTCAAAATATATTCAAATATTATTGGGGAAAAAATACGACTAGAAAAAAACAGCAGCTTGTCGAAAAAACGCGTTTAAGTACGCTTTATACGTATTGTCAATAGAGGGCGGGGTGGTCGGTCGATTTGAGCCGGGCAACTGAGTGCGGAAAAAATGACACCCCACGCGTTCGAAGCCGCCATCTAGAGCGCGTACCTCAGATCGCATTTTCAGTGCGCGCTTGTGAATCCGGAGTATTTTCTCCACACGTGAGTAAAATTTCAGGCAAATTGTGTGATTTTTCACGTTTCTGTTGATAGAAAAACGTTAGGTGTCCGATATTATGGACACCCAACCATACTACACCCGTTTGCGTGTGAAATCGTGAGAGTATGCCCTCTTACTTAATACTACATTAGCTTTTATACTCTTTGCTGCCGAGGCCTTATAAACTTATAACTCGGTTAGTTACACACACACACACACACACACACACACACACACACACACACACACACACACACACACACACACACACACACACACACACACACACACACACACACACACAAATAAAAGAGGATTCTATAACACAACAGATTATTTAAACTAAAAAAAAAAATGTAGGAGCGAAAGTGATCCTCGGGTTGAAAACGGTTGAGCCTAGTAATAAGGATAACTACATTGTACTACAGCATTGTAGACAAGAGTCAGTAAATTTATTGTTATTTTTACTAGATCTAGACTCTATAAACTGGAGCTGTGCACAGTGAGATGCTGCCATGCTGCACCGAGAACTTTGAAGCAACTTCATTTATAACAGGTGGGACTGAGAGAAGGTGGTATAATTGGGAAATATTCTACATCAAATCTGACTTGAAGTTTGACAAAATTACCTAACTGACGTACAAAATATGATTCATAGAGCAAGTATAGGTATTACCTGATATCCAAATAGCGTTGAAAGGTTTTCAGAGAGACACAATCAACAGTCGAAAAAGCTGCGAAATTCGTTCTCCTATCAAACTTAGCGCCATTTTGTCCTCGTTCAGTAATATTGTTTGATTACTTAAAAGAATATACGTTAAAAACCTATCAACACATATATCTGTAGCTTTGAGTCTTTAAAACTTTTTCTTTTAGCATATAAAAGTTTTCTGATACCATAATACGTTTGACATGGGCAGATTATTTGCTCTTGTATTTACACATTACGATTGGACACCGCCTTTCACGAATGCTAATGGAAATGCTATTCCTCGCATATGCAACATACGTGTCCCATCATCATCATCAGTCGACAACGACTAACTGCATAAAAATTGCCACACACATTTCTACGTTCTTTTGCTTGAAATTCAAGCAAGATGGCAGAAAATAAAGTAGGGGCCCCGGAAAACTTCAGGGGGTGGCTTTACAAATGGACGAACTACATCAAAGGTTATCAGAGGAGATGGTTTGTACTGTCGAATGGTCTGCTCTCCTATTACAGGTGAGTCCATTTATTTTTTATTGAACAGTTTACAGTGTCAGTGCAGTGGCTGACGAGTGAGTGTTGACTGTTGATATGATACCAAATACACACCTTGTAACAATATCAACCGAATATTAACCAAGGCCAAGGAAATTATCTTGTGGGACACAGTGTAATTTGTTTATCAATGAAGTATTTATCGCAGTCAGCTAGAGACTAGGTAATCGTAGGTTTATACAGGTTGTCGACTTGTATCAGGTGCAAAGTCACAAGCCAGTCTCAAAATTTATATTTAAATGACAATGTCTGAAGTCTGAACTACATTGGACATGTTGTAAAATTTATATAACATGTTATGCACTTGTCAATGTGATGACGCACCCCACTACCCCCGGACATGAGTGCGTCATGGTCATTTTTTGACTGACCACACGGAGTTTTTAACTGACACCACAGTCACTTTTTTGACGGACAAAACGCAAATGACGAACACCACAGTCACTTTTTTGACGGACAACACGTTGAAAGTGACACACACCTCGGTCACTTTTTTGACGGACATCCTCGGTACATTTGACGCACCCCCGAAAATACTGAAACGATTTTTGCATATGTTGTATTCAAGCAATTTCATTTTCTTTTGGTTTGTAAACATAATTTGTAAAAGTTTCGGCAAGTTTCCCTTACCCTGGCCCTGTAAGCACTGTACCATCATTCACCGTACATCACGCTGCTGCAACGATATTACGTACAATTCTAGTATGTATTCTGTGCATAAGGCTGCTTTCACATAGAAGTATACTATTCGGATATTCGGGCTCGTTTTTCGAGGGCACGCGAATAGCTTGAATCGAACGATAGGATTTCCTCACACCGGTTCACATAAGAGGGCACTATTCGAAAGTACCGAATACCTGCGAAGAGTATAGCAAAGTGGGAATCGAGCTTGTTCGATTTTCTTGCAGCGTATACCGTCTCTCGTTTATGAAATAATGACACTTTTGGTCTGGATTTGCCCGTTAGCAAATATAAGCATGTAGACCGACATCCTGATGCAGTTTAGAAATTGTTAATAAGATTTGCTGGGATGTAGGAGGAAGAAATCCTCACTACATGGGATGATGAGTTGACGGTGCGGGTGATGGTGTATTCGGTGCTCGAATAGCGAATAGCGAATAGCGAATACCGAATACCGAATACTTCTATGTGAAAGCAGCCTTATGCGCATGCAATCCATACATGACAATCACATGTGTGCAGATGCGCTGTGTGTGCACGGCCATTGCTAGTCCGGTGGATGCATACTGCAGCGCAGGTACACACCACGCCACGGCATTCCCGCGAGTAACTATACACAGCCAATAACAGTCGCGTACGTAGAGATTCGCCGTACTAACAGCATCTGGTCGGGCTATCCCGCGAGCAGAAAATGGCATGCGGCAAGCAGTTTCTTCTGCTGCCGCTTCTTTAACTGTCAAAAATTCTTGCTGTCAAAAATTACTGTCAAAAATTCTTGCTGTCACAAGAATCCAAGCCGCAGGATGTGTCCCGTTCGCGAAAAGTCGCCACTGCTTTCGCCATGCACTCAACTCCGCGGGCCACAGGGCCGTGAGTTGCATGAACCGCCAAATTCTTTGTCCCTTGCCAGTTTGCTGTGTCACTATATAACTAGCGTATACTGACGGTGAATGGACTGGAATAACACGGTCATGTGCGTTTTAAATGTCGCGTTTTTCCATTTTACATGAACTGGAGAATAATTTATCATAAGGAAACGACAATATGAAACTGCTTTGGACACACTTAAATTCTGCCAACAAAAGTACAATACCATCATACCTCCATTCACGTAACATATCGTATCATGAGGTATAACTGCATAGATGTGCGCTCGGGTTTCTTCCCGCGAGTGCGAGCGAAGACTGCTCACTGACCGATATCGTGTGAAAATTGTTCCTGCAAGCCCTGTAGCTACTTTGTGTATTCATTGCATCTCTGCGCTACTCTGCGCTACCATGCCTCGGCAAAAGAAAACTCGTACAAGTATTCAAGATCAAACTCGCATGTGATTGATTCAAATCTAAAAATTAGCCTCAGATTTCACTGTTGATTCTATGACATATCGGTCGCATTCCCTCACAGCATTGCTGTCTTCAGAAGGCAGCAGTACTGATACTGTAGCAGATAACTGTACATGAGTGTGAAAACCGAGTCACACAAAGTGAAAAGAATATTAATTCATACGACCAACCTTCACAGAGCAACACGCCGATAGCAAAACGATCGCACAGAATCGGAAACGATTTACGCATTGAATTTTGGGACACATCCGCAACAGCGCCATCTAGTGCCTATGCGCGAACCTACTGATGAGTGATGAGTGATCATGATATTGATAACACTAGGGTAGGCAGCTATCAGCTATGCTACACAGAATCGCCACTTCCCCTGGGTAAAATAGGAAGGAATACAGGGCCTAACGCATGCCACCATAATTGAACCACAACACCATCCATCCAAGATTCAACTGCCTGCTATTGCTACATGTAGAAACCTACAAAAACAATATGCTTTTACAGATGTAGTTTTGCGCATGGTCGAATCTTGAGACATGACGCTACGGAAGAAACCTTGGTGCCCTAGATATAGTTACTCTCCTACTCATCAACCACCTATTTTTAGATCGACCACCCTCACGCAATGGCTTTCTCACTTATCAAATCAAAAGTATTACGTTGGATAGAGCGCAATACGCTGGAACATTTGAACATGAATACAAATCAAGAGAAATTAGGGGGATACAGGTAAATAACCTCAGGAAACGGGAGGAAAAATGAATTGAAGAAAATCCTCATTAGCAATACACATAATTATTGTAACACATATTTGCCCATTTACTGGGTTTACATGTTTTTCAATGGGAAAACAGGTGGTCGATTAAAATGATGAGCTTGCACTTGTTACAGTGAAAAATGTCACTTGTGTTTGTTGTCGATAATTCCACGAGTCAGCAATCTGAGCTCGGGATATGAATCTGCGGTATTTTCTGCCTCGAGTGGAATGAAATTAAGGTGAGACTGAGGGATTGTTTGTAAGAAACAAGGCATATTGTATTCAATCAAAAGGTGGTCGATGAGTAGCAGGGACTGTCCAACTATGTAACTGCAATCAGTTACAGTGTATGTCTGGGAATAAGTGGAGTGTCACTGAAGTGATGCAGATACTGTGACTAGACATCTGTTACCTGGTTCT
>CM067062.1:15376300-15398800 GCA_033980235.1 Diadema setosum
AAGCTCGCTCGCTTCGCTCGCTCGCATTTAATCATTGTGCCATTCTCCTGATGTTGCTGCCAGTAATTGCCAGCAGTTTTCGCCTGGTGCGCTCCCCTTTATTTCCAAAGTGAAATAATACAGCCACAAACGGCAGTTTTTAGACTCTAAAATGTCAGAATTTTCAAGCTCGCTCGCTCCGCTCGCTCGCATTTAATCGCTATGCCATTCTCCTGATGTTGCTGCCAGTGATTGACAGCAGTTGCGCCCGGTGCGCCCCCCTTAATTTCCAAAGCGAAAAATATAGCTACGAACGGTAGTTTTGGGACTGTAAAGCTAATGTCAAAATTTTCAAGCTCGCTCGCTCCGCTCGCTCGCATTTAACCGCTATGCCATTCTCCTGATGTTGCTGCCAGTGATTGCCAGCAGTTGCGCCCGGTGCGGCTCCCCTTAATTTTCAAAGCGAAAATGTATATAGCTACAAACGGCAGTTTTTAGACTCTAAAATGTCAGAATTTTCAAGCTCGCTCGCTCCGCTCGCTCGCATTTAATCGCTATGCCATTCTCCTGATGTTGCTGCCAGTGATTGACAGCAGTTGCGCCCGGTGCGGTCCCCCTTAATTTCCAAAGCGAAAAATATAACTACGAACGGTAGTTTTTGGGACTGTAAAATGTGAAAATTTTGAAGCTCGCTCGCTCCGCTCGCTCGCATTTAACCGCTATGCCATTCTTCTGATGTTGCTGCCAGTGATTGCCAGCAGTTGCGCCCGGTGCGGCTCCCCTTAATTTTCAAAGCGAAAATGTATATAGCTACAAACGGCAGTTTTTAGACTCTAAAATGTCAGAATTTTCAAGCTCGCTCGCTCCGCTCGCTCGCATTTAATCGCTATGCCATTCTCCTGATGTTGCTGCCAGTGATTGACAGCAGTTGCGCCCGGTGCGGTCCCCCTTAATTTCCAAAGCGAAAAATATAACTACGAACGGTAGTTTTTGGGACTGTAAAATGTGAAAATTTTGAAGCTCGCTCGCTTCGCTCGCTCGCATTTAATCATTGTGCCATTCTCCTGATGTTGCTGCCAGTAATTGCCAGCAGTTTTCGCCTGGTGCGCTCCCCTTTATTTCCAAAGTGAAATAATACAGCCACAAACGGCAGTTTTTAGACTCTAAAATGTCAGAATTTTCAAGCTCGCTCGCTCCGCTCGCTCGCATTTAATCGCTATGCCATTCTCCTGATGTTGCTGCCAGTAATTGACAGCAGTTGCGCCCGGTGCGCCCCCCTTAATTTCCAAAGCGAAAAATATAGCTACGAACGGTAGTTTTGGGACTGTAAAGCTAATGTCAAAATTTTCAAGCTCGCTCGCTCCGCTCGCTCGCATTTAACCGCTATGCCATTCTCCTGATGTTGCTGCCAGTGATTGACAGCAGTTGCGCCCGGCGCGGCCCCCCTTAATTTCCAAAGCGAAAAAGTATAGCGACAAACGGCAGTTTTTAGACTGTAGAATGTCAAAATTTTCAAGCTCGCTCGCATTTAATCACTATCAAATAGCGGTCATCTTCATGATGTTGCTGCCAGTGATTGACAGCAGTTGCGCCCGGTGTGCCCCCTTAATTTCCAAAGCGAAAATATAGCTACAAACGGCAGTTTTTGGACTGTAAAATGTCAAAATTTTCAATGCAAAAAGATTTATACCCCCCCCCCCCCGTTTGCTTCGCTCCCTCACATAACCGCTCCTCCTATTGGTCAAATCATGGACCTAGGTCCATGGTCAAATCCTGTCTACGCCGGTGTTAGGCCCCATTATTTAGTAGGCCTTCACAGTGATGTCGCACAGGCGGAGCAAGAGCTGAAATACCACGATTTAGTCTTTCAATAATATATTGTGAATATTTCATTTTCTTATTTTTCTTTTAAGAAAATAAAATAAAATTTTCACCAAAAGTGTGCACCAGATCGCTGAATTTCAGGTCTGAAAATGCAAAATCTTCCTCGTGTGGGAGAGGGATACCCCCCCCCCCCCCCTACATACCCTTCCCCCGTTCGGTCGCTCCGCTCCCTCTCACAGATATTTAAAAAAACAAACAAAATGTCTTCATACTTTTAAGGTCTGATTTTCCGCCGAAAGTCATCTGACAAGCAAAAAAAAAAAAAGCAACAAGAACAAAAAGTCTTCATATTTTTGCTGCCACTTTCCTCCCACTTTATATTTCATGCAAAAGAGTGGGACATCCGGTCCCTGTAAAGTGTGTGTGTGTGTGTGTGGGGGGGGGGGGGGGGGGGGGCACCAAGCTTCTCCCCCCCCCCCCCCCCCCCCCCCGGTCCGGTTATGGGCTTGTAATCGTGGTGATGGTGACCATCCCCCCCACTCCTCAGTACGGATTTACGCCGTTGCTACATACTACTGATTCTATGTAACTAACTTGTCTTTTCTGACGCTGACTATCCCATTCTATGATATTCAGTGCAAATTACCAAACACCACCCTATAAAAAGGAGGAAAACAGACAGAAAAAACAAACAAACAGACAAATCTCTCAGTACATTCTATTTGTTTATATAGACCATCCCACTCGTAACGTAGTTTCCGCCACCACGGTCACAGTGGCAGGAATTGCAACCCTTACCACACCCATCATTACTATCAGCACCATCAACGATGCAAAATACTCTCTTACCTCTGACAACGTGTACCGTCACCCCCATCACCACCATTACCACCATCATCATCACCTTCGTCAACACCAGTCTCATTGTCACTGTTAGCACCTGATTAGCAATACCATCACTGGCACCTCCGTATTCAGTAATTACTGAAACACCAATCATCACCCTTGCTTCCATCGTCGTTGTCGTCATCTTAAAGAGATAGTGCAGCTTGGGTTGAGATGAGGCTCCAGGTTTCCAGCATTTTTTATGATGATTTTTGGAGATAATGAAAAAAATCTGTAAAGAGCATAATGATTATTCTAAGAGGAATCAAAATTTTAATATTGATGAAACTTCTTTTTGGAATATGGCTGAGATATCCAAAGCACAGCGGTCCTAATAAAAGGTGGGCCCCACCCTTTATTAGGATCGCCTGGTTCAACTTTGTTTCGACATCTCAGCTATTTCAAAACTAATAAACAAATAAGCTTTGAATGCCTCTTAAAATTGTACGCTCGTTAACATTACATAAAGTGTTTTCCATGTATATCTCGCAAAAAGTTAAAACCTGAATCTTCACCTCAACCATTTAACTTCGACAAAAAATGCAGCAAATCAACCAGCAGCATTAAGCACCAACACTTCACGACCTCTATCATAACCACCATCAATACCATTGCCACCTCCCAGAGAAGTCATCATCACCAAGAAAAGTCATCATCATCATCATGACTACCATCTCAACAACAATCAGCACCGGTATCTGCACTTCACTCTACCATTGACTACCATTCTAATTACTTCCGCTACCACTGGAACAATCAAGAAATGCAATCATCACCGTCACCACCGCCCCAAAAAAAAAAAGAAAAGAAAAGAAAAGGATACCATGCAGCAACCAGCACCAGCACTTCACTACCACCATCCTAAAAATTACTACCACTGTGGCGCCACCGAGAGGGGGCATCATTATCGTCAGGGCCACCATGCAGAAACAGCTAGTACATTGCGCCACCACCGCCATAAAACTTTTCCACTACAATCACCACCATGCATTACACATCATCATTACCATAACCACCACTGTAATCACTTTTTTTCTTAAGCCATAATTAGAAGAATCATTCTTGCTCATCATGTCACTGGTATGGAACACCATGTATCCTCTACGTCATCATCCATTGTTGTGTCTGTTTCGAGTTCGCTGCCTTCGTTAATATCCTCTCCAACTCGTCTCCATCTGTATCAACACCACTGTTTTCCCTCTCAGCATCTCAAGATCCTCGCTCTCACGGTCTCATGCATTCTTACCTTATTCTGTTGCTGCTCTATTCCAACACCGTCAACAAAAGTGTGGCGACCAAACAGAGTGGGTATAATTCACATGCAAATAGGTGAGAAATACGATGCAAACAAACAAGATTGTCACACGAAGTACCCGTACACTTATACCTACTTTCATTAAAGATGCCTCATCAACGCCGAGACAGGAACAATGCTTGCGGTGATGATGTCACTGATGAGGATTTGGAATCACTGGCATCCATTTGATGGTATACCCGTTCTCCTCTGAGTTCAGCATCAGACTGCAATCACAGTCTGAGACTGCTACAACGTGTTATGCACTGGTCCGGCTCTTTTACAAGTAATCTTCGCCCGTTTGTGACAGAACGCGGTGAGAACAATCAACCTCCAGCATCTGATTAGATGTGGACATGAATGAGTGACTTTCTCGCGCGATACCGCCGCATATGGACTAATTAAGTGAGGGTAAAATATCACATTTGCAAGCCAAGTGTGTAAATCTTCACGGTTGGGCTGTTATTACTGCTCGCTGATTGGTCGAGACGACCATGGGCGATTGTAGCTTTTAACAACACCATGCTTTCTCCCCGCTTTCACTTTCCTCATCAGTGATGATGGTGTCGCTGGTTTGCGAGTGTTCGTGAGATAAAGCGTCTGTATGTGTGTGCGCGCCAGGGCACGCAATTAACCAGAACTGAATGGGGACATACGGCGGTAGCCACTGGATGTAATTGAAATTGCATACAGCAATTAATAATCGTCTGCATGCTGCCTAAGACAATAGGGCAAGCGCCCGTCTCCATGTCAGTTTTAATTTCGAGTGACATTGTTCGCAATGTTAGTCTAGCGTTCAAAGACTTTAATTTTACATTTTCTCCTTCTCCACTCCTCTCGCATTGTCTATTTTTTGTTTGTGTCTGTTTATTTGGGCTTTCCACATTCTATTCACTATCATTATTCTGTCTTGCAACGTGGAACTTTTCATGAAACCTAGAAACACGTATAAGGGCCTAACTTTAATTGTTAAATTGTTCTTCGGTTGTACGATGTAACCTACATACTTTTTGTTGCAAATTTACGGTGACCATGCATGCTATGCATATCATTATTTTGTTGACTGATACGCCGGCAGACTAAAAACATGAAAAAAAAAAAATTAGTCAGCCGATATGTCCACATGTTTCTCATGCAGATGAAGAGTAACATACTGTGATGTATACCCATGACGTGTAATAGCCACCTGTCACGTGGTATGTACGAAATCTCTATATATAATCTTAAAAAAAAATGGGGTGGGGTTGGGTGTTAACTGGAGGCAGATGGCAGACAGATGGCGCTATTGCGGAATTGCTGCACGTTGACGCATGATGGGCATGTGACGGGAGAGAGAGAGTGTGAGAGAGAGAGAGAGAGAGAGAGAGAGAACAGAGAGAAGAGGAGGGAATATACTCACTGATCTTTTTGATAGTATGAACGTGTTGTTTTTATCTTGTGCATTGCAAATCGATTTATGATTAATTATTGCATAGTATTTTGAAATGCCAAGGTATTCTTCTTTCATTTTTTTTTTTTTTTTTTTACAAAGGAATTGGATCGAATTGGCTATATCACAGCTTGTAATTATTATTTCATATGCAATCTGAACTTGGTTAGGCCTAATCATCAATCGGTTCATCAAGATGATGCGTGAAAAAGTATAAGAAAGAATGAAAAGAAAGTTAATGCGTGTTGAGATATACACGTGCACATGTATATAGACCGAGTGATTGATTATAATGTTTTGGGGTACAGCTAGACATCTTCAATTTCTTTAGTTATGATTTCTATACATGAAGAGGCAATCGGTAATGATAAGAGAGCCCTGGGCCCTGTTTTATGAAGAGTTAAAATTGATTATATAGATGATTTCAACTATAAGTCTATGGCAGCCTGTGTGGTAAGGAAATTAAAATTGATTTTATCTTTTGATAAAACGGGGCCCAGTTCTGTGAAGCATAGGCACAAGCGAAATTCGGCCGTCCACCCGTGTGTCCATGATCTTGTGTAGATTATCCTGCCTATTTCAATCGTTTGTAGTCCTGTATAATATAATAATTATGTTCTTTTCTTTCGCTCATATACATTCTAACGGAAAAAGACACCCTCACCAGCAGCAGTACACACAGGTACTAAATTAATGAAACGAATCATATCTACAGGCGATGACATTCTAATAACAGACTGAGTGGCGTTTAATAACGAAATACATAAGACAGAGGCGATAGCTTTGCGTATTTGGCTTTTCATTCCTCATATAAGATTTAATGTACCTGCAACGCGATGACAATAATTGTAATAAACATATTTACTGTCAGTTTGTAAAAGCGCCAATGCTGACTACAAGAATAGTGCCAGTCCTGGAATAATGTTTCATTCTTGCTTATTTACGATACTGTAAATTAAGATGACAACACCACACATAATTTATAGCATTGCTTCCCATTTCCAACATTTCCGTACACTAATATATTCTGTAAACTTATCTTTTATCATGCATTATTATATATTTTATATATTCAATTTCTGTAAAATATTTATATGTTTCTTCTGGAAATGGAACAAACTAAATGAATGAAAAGATATTAAGATCTAAAGGGTAGCCTCTTCAGTGTTGCCATTGCTCTGCAAGAGGGAACTGCCATTAGTATTACCCTATAGTATCCATTTGTACATCTGGGTCGGAAGGGAAATTTTGAGTAAACACATCTTGTCCAAGTCAGAACGTCAGCACTGGGCAGGGATCGAACTCTGGTTCTCCGATTGGGAGTCGGGAGTCTTATCCACTATGCCACAGCGCCCCCACATTATTAAACATGCATGCGATTTCCATGAGGCTGCAAAAATGACCAAATTGAGTGGACATTTTCATCTCTGTTACCTACAAGCTGAGATTACACATCGCTTTAAAGGCAAATTAACAACTTCATTGTGTTCACCATCATAATTAAAAGAAACCCGTATTAAAACTGATCATCTAAGAATACATTGTTGTCGCGTTTTTTCGTTACCGGTTCACTTTAAAGTAGGAAAAGAATATAATCATTAATGAACAATAAAGTAGAACGTACTCAGATATTGCATCGCCCGGTATGTGTTGATGATATATTCACTGATACAGTCACAATCAAAACACGGAATGAAACCTGAGAAGGAAAAAAAATGGACGTTTGATGAAAACGTCCTCTTTGTCCTGATAGTGTTTATGGTCGGCTATAGATTGAACGCAGAAGGAGTGCACTCTCCCAAGAGTGCCCGAAACCTTCGAATGAAGTCAGAATTCAGTCTCACAGAGGAAAGAAAAAAAAAAAAACTACACTGTGTATATTCCACCAACCACAAACGAGGTTGTGCAAAGTCTTGCTGTACAGTAGTATCGAGTTGTGGAGAGTGTCGACGAGTTGGATTTTAGCAATATCGGAATGACCCGTGAAGAGCTCATCGGGATCCTCGGGACAACTTGCTACTACTCGGCGCGACTCGGCGTAAACTTCCCTTCACTCGTATTCAAGTCTGGAGCGGTTCCAAAATGTTTGAAAATTTTTAAAAAATGATGACTTAGACAATCTTATGCGTTACCTTCTCTTTCGTAAAAACACACACACAAAAAACCCAGCAATTTTACACAGATTAATATCAACATTATGGAGAACTAAGACCGACTGCTATCAAAGAGAAATTGTCGCCACTGTGCTTTTTTGATTACCATATGCTTTTGTGGATGACATGCATTTTATTTTTCCGTAGCAGATAGAATGCAAATAAATACACATTACATCTAAGAGTAGACAACTGTCGTATCATGATTCTTATAGGTAGATAGGTAAATTGGATAGGCTATAATCCTGCAGTGGCCGTTGTTGTCGTAGTTATTACAACCCAATTTGTGGTTGAAGGTCTTCACGATTTTGCATACTCTATCAATTTCCTATTGTGGATCTGTTCAGAAAAAAACATCTCTGACCAACGAGACTACCCAGATTTGAAAAGTAACACGGCAACCTGGCCTTGATAGAAATAGATGAAGTGTTTTGTCTCGTGTGTGACGTAGCTGCCGAAGTTCCTTCCCACAATGCAGTGCCATGTCGGGTTGTACTTCTTGTCGAACTCCTTCTTGATGTAGGCCGCCATGTCCTTCTCCATGGAGAACTTGCCGATGGCGACCTCGGCTGTAGACGTAGCAAACTCTTGCATGTCGTCTGGCATGTCGACATTCTTGATCACCGATTTTGCTTTCCCATCGTAGGCTTTATAGGTCGACGTCATGATGGAGACCGATTCTCGAAGTGGGGCCTTGAATGAATGAAATTAGATTTCCAGTGCAATTTGGATTGCCTATATAGCATTATCTCCCCCCCCCCCCAATCCGGGGTGTTTCATAAGGTCTGTGGCTAGTTTTTTCCTATAAAGGACAAAAAAAAAAAATCATAGATAGCAATACCATGTAGGTAGTATTATGGACACAGATACACACGCACCCGGAAAAAGCAAATACAAATAGTTTTATTTTGTAATACGTGCTATTTTATTTCAAGGGTTATTGGTTGTTGCTTGTTGTGACATTAATGTGTTAATCGTTGTTCAAACTGTAACACTTCTTTATGTTCAGTGACTTATTATACAAATAGTGAATGGTCACGAGGGCAATGGTACGAGATTTCGCACGAGGTGAAAGCTAGAGGCGCTCTATTTAACGAGGCGAAGCCGAGGTGAATAGTGCGCGTCATCTCTCACCGAGTGCGAAATCTCGTTCCATTGCACGAGTAAAGACCATACACTATTTGTTTTATACAACGTCCAAGTAGATCTTTGTTATTTGGTTGGAGGATTGTTGGGTAGGTCTAAGTAGGCCTAGAAGTCTAATGAAAAATATAGCCATACTTACATGTGGATCCAATGCGATTCTCTTTCTGGCTTGTGCAGTCAGCGTAGATACAGGTCACAGCTAGCGCTCATACACGTACACTAGCACTACGTAGGCCTACATACGCGCATGCATGTACCGCACACGTACACTGCGGTAGCTGTATGCGATCCTAAGTTATGCAACACACAGTACATGCAGTACCGTACAATTTCTCGAACCGTGGAATAGAACGAAAAAATCGAACCAAGTTGCCCGCAAAAATAGAACCAAAATTGCACGGCGCGTTGAATGGAGTACTTATTGAATATTACGTCACCAACAATCCTCCAATCAAATTACAAGGATCTACTTGGACGTTGTATAATACCCACTGATATCATTACAAATGTATGATATATATACGTATATATATATAATTATAATTTTATATACATATATATGTAATATATATACGTATATATATAATTATAATATATATATTATATATATATATATATATATATATATATATATATATATCATATAAACATACACATGAATTTAACTTATGAAATGTTATTATCTTTTAAGTCAGCATTTGCAATCACTTTCCTGTCGCTGTGTATTGCAACAACTCAACAATTAATGAAAAAGTGCACGCTATCGGTCACCAAAGACATTTTTATCTAAAACATTATTTATGTTTCCCGTGTAACACGTCACGAAGATTTGTGTAATATAGATGAAATCTTGCTCGTTCAACAAAAATGTCGTTGACAACCCAGTATGACAAACATCACCAGATGGAGCATTTCAGAAATATCTACTTACCCCTTAGATGAATAGTCTCTTGGAGAGTAGTTTGGTTATCAGCACTGTAAGAATGATCAAACTGTAACTGCGTTCCTGGACAGAAAGAATGCGACAGATTGATGGCAAGGTGGAATATCAAATCATCGTTGCATGCGTGGTCCTTATCACTGTAACTCTTTGGGCTTATGCGTTCAAGGGGATCAACCATCAATGTTGATATTATACTAGCTTAACGATTATCATCCCACACCAAAATATTTTGTAATATTGACTTTGTTTCTGCAGATGAGTAAACCCACAATACTCTTGGTCAACGGTAGCTTATAACAGTAGCTTGTAACATCGACGTCACGGTGAATCCTTGCAAAGGTATAAAATGAAATTCCAGGCTTTTCATACTTTTAACCATGCATGTCCTAATATTTGCATTTACTTGATAAGGGGAGATCAAGTGAGGAGTTGACAATTAATACTGTAGCGTTTTTCTCTATCCAAAGGAAATCAAGCGAAAATGAATGCCTTCAGTTTTTTGTCAACAATATGCTATTAACACCCTCTTTTCTTTTGAAATGAAAACTTGTCTATACAACTAAGAATACACATGTTATTTCATACAATATGTGTTTTTTCGGAGTAAAGTGGTAGGCCTAATATCTTGGCAGTTTTGTAATGCCTCTGAGAGACTAAAATCTTAATAACTGTGTTTGCGTTTTATACCAAGTGAAGAAGATTTCTCCAACTTGCGATCAGCTTTTTATTCCAGGAAATCTCAAAAATGGATTCAAAATTCGAGGGTGCAATATTGTAATTCGCCTGCGACAAACGGAAAGAGAACATTAAATTTGTAGTACATGCATTCATTTGCAGAGTCTGTCATGAGTGTGTGTATGTGCGTGTGACAGAGAGAGCGAAAAAGGAGGACAAGAAAGATGAATAATGAGATGTATGAGACAATATTGAAATTGAGATGAGAGAAGAGGTGTGTGTGTGTGTGTCTGCGCGCACTCGGGCTGATCGCTAGTATTTTTGTTATCTTGCTCTTCTCTTAATTTGTTTGCAGGTCTATAATCAAAGAGGCTTTCAGTTCCTTTGGAGAATTTTTTTTTTCCCTCGCACATGAAACAATAATGTTTTACCTTCCTCTTAATATCACACATCAATAAAATACTCTGGCCCCCATTACGACGACGACGAACAACTGGTTGCTGACCGTTAATCATCATTTTTGCTTCTCAAGATTAATATTTTGCATTTATGGATTGTTACATACTGATTTTTATGACGAGGGAAGATCTGGAAAAGTTTAAGGGCACATATCAATTTGTATATATGTTTCAACTGATTGATTTAATGCAGACAGAATTGGATAAGCTAATCTGACAGCCGATCCAATTGCAAAATTCATTCACCCCGGCCATATCTCTATCCCGCCACTGATGACCTAAAGCAATTGCGTATGGTGAAAATGGAAAAGTATATATGATTATATTTTCCCCAGATATATTTAATCTCTCATTTCTGCGGGTCGCGTCATATCTTGGTGTGAAATCACGTAATTCCCTATAGCAAACTTCAATTTTGAATTCGACACAAGTATGTGAATCGGTGAGAAAAGAATAGCTGTCCTTGGAGCTCTCTGTGAAAATCCTCTTCTACAAAGCATCAGTGAAATGAGCAAACAAAAATGAGAAAAATGGCGATGCTCTCGAGTTTCAGTCACTCCATCACTTCTGTCTCCTAGTTTCCATATCAACGTCAACGGAAACATGTACAGCCGCAAACGTGCAGGTGATGACCTACAACTTTATCGCAGGTCAGTGAATGGCGCTGGTCAGTTTTTCCTTTCAATTGTCACCTTGAAAAGGAGATAACAGTAAATTCGTCATTCAAATATTACACTCTGTATGTCGTTTACTACCGTTTTAATGTTTTCCATTCTCCTTCCTCTGTTATCGATGTTGCCTAGTTGATCGAATTTTACGGTGTCCGGTGTCTGTCTTTAAGCATTTAACAAAAATGTTGATAACTTGACTTGAATAGTGTGTGCTCTGTTCATCTATTCGGCACTCAACGTTGGGATTGTGCGTGTCACGATCTACTATAGTCGTGTCCACATTGATCGTCGAGTCGTGAACCAGGAAGACAAAAATGTATTCGCTATAGCATGATGAAGCACTGAACAGCTCCGGCAAGATATCTTTGAACTCCTAATTTGTTACCACTGAAGACTGTCAAAAGTGATGAATTCATAAAATGGTCCTCAGGTCCTTGTACAGTTTTGTGCGTTCTGTAGGGTATAACAAAGACTGCATAATCGTCTGATATGTATATTCGTACAGTAAAGATGTAGTACAACCCGGCAATGTACTGTATGTTCGCATCAATTTAGTTCTTACGCCTGTAATTTTTTTTTTGCCAAAAATTATTGTGTTATGAGTAAAATAAAACAGATCAGTACACGTAATTTTCACTTTCCATTGCATTTTGTACCAATTAGTTTACAATCTATCCAAAAATATGCATTGTATAATATGTTTGTTCTAATTTTTTTTAGGAGGGTAAAAAGGAAGACTAAAATTTTACCTCTCAAAGTTATAGCAAACTTTATAGATTTACGCCTTTATGAATTTGTTCTTAATTGATCACCCATTTCAAAATGATAATAAATAACTTTCTTAAATTTGATCAGGATTTGGCCAATTCCCGCCTTCTGTCTCTAATTTTTTCTGCTTGCATTCACACAAACTTATTTTCAGGGCAGATTTTCCCTTTAAGTCATTAGAGAACGCGCAATATAATACTCTGTGGGTGTAAAGTGAAGATGTTTGGTAATTAATACCATAATACATACTTGCTGTGATACTTTGTCCTGTAAAGATTGTCTGGTGTGTGCATCTTAAACATAATGTATGTGCGAGGCGAACTCTTAATTTAAACAGTGATACCCCGAAAATATCCACCACAAAATACAAACAAACAAACAAACAAACAAGTAAACAAGCAAACACGCAAACAAACAACAATACACTGTCGCATTGAATGGTCGAACAAAAGAGGAATAACAGTCATTGAAACTTTTTTTTTTTGTAGGTACATGTGTATATACAGTCAGTGACTATCTTCTCCAGATATAGTCCAGGCTAGGCTCCATAGAAAGTGCACCCAACCTTGTTTTTTGATATATACAATGTTTTCTGATGGTTTCTTGTCAATTCGAGGGTGCTGATTCCAAATCCGATTGATGCCACTCGTGTAACCTTGAGCATTTTCGGCAAAACGCAAAAATCCAAAATGGCCGCCAGATATGCTAATTTGGCCATGATAATCCCAGTTATGTCAATTTTATGACAAATCATTCCACCAATTTTTTTTTTCAATTTTTGTTCCTTGAGTAATTCTACTTGCACATGCAAGAAAATTTTCATTTGAAGAGGTATATTTAGCATTTAAAGCTTATTTTCAATTCAAAATGGCCGCCACTGCTATACTCATGTACTATATGAATGGCAAAAAATATGCATAGCAATAGAAGACGAATTTTCAGTCACATACCTACGCTTATATCAAGTTTTGCATGTGCAATGCAAATCTGACTAGTGCCACTAGCAAAAAACAAGCAAACAAACAAGCAAACAAACAGAAAGTTTATTGTTTTAGGCTTATTATATTCTTCTTAATACAAAACTTCAAAATGGATGACACTCATATACCCCTGCACAAATGAACGGCAAAGCGTGTGAAATAAACATTTTTTTTTTTTCTGTCACTCAGGTACACGGTGTGCTGATTATAAATCAAAAGGTTGTTACTAACAAAAGCTGTTTTATTTTTTGATGCAAACAACCAAATTTTCTATCTCAATCTGAATTTTTCCCTAGGTATTCGAAAAAATCCACCAAAGCTTAAATTGACGCCAACATCAAGATCGTTTATCAGGAATTATTAGATATGAACATTTGATACTTACTTGCCTTGAGATGTTCAACATCAAAATATTCACTCTGATTTACTGAATTAAGGTTGAATCCTAGATGATGACACAAATGAAATTTCCTGTTCTGTCCTGTTCTACATTACCGTATCTAAAGCGATATTATACAAACTTTTCAATCCCCTCATCTGAGAAAAACATGAGGCAGGGGAAAGTGGAAAAAAGGGACTACTTCACTTCCTGTTGTCAAATCTCTGAAATGAAAACAATGCCCCAAAGTTTTTAATGTGTTAACCCAGATGAATTATATGTGGTAGATGAATTTTACCACCGTTTTTTTTTCGGAGTGAATGTGTTTAAGTATAGGCCTATGATGTCGAGGGAGACTCTGAGATCTGTACAGTGCTGCCTCATTCTGAAAGCAGTGTTATAACAACTTCACACTGCTTGTCTTTAATCTTCAGCATTTGCAGATTCAGGATTGCTCTCGGTAACCAGACCAGCTGTGTTAGGACTCTGAATGATGGCCTCCTTAATGGTGGCTGTAAACTAACTCCACTATAGAGCCCTTTTTAACATATATGTGGTGACATTACATTCACTTCACGGAGGAAGTTTGCAGATGATCTTGCTTTTACGTCTCATAGAAAGTCCTTGGATGACATGAGCCGAGTACTGATCCATCTTAGTGGAGTACTTCATCTTCTGGAGACTTTGCCCCAACCTTTATTAGATTATCATCAGACCCATGCCTTCCATCTTAGTAACCATCTTGCCAACGCTATGTTCAAGGTAGCCCTCTGTGGCAAGCCTTCGAAGCATAGGCTAAGCAGGGAGGTGGAAGAACAAATTCCACCTCCCTGGGCTAAGGAAGTCCACCCTCCTTCACTGGCACTCGATCACTCTCCCTCACACTGGAAGGAAAGGATGGCAAGTGTCACCAGTGCCGTCAACGCATACCGTGACCTTCCAAACACGATAGCAGGGGGGGGGGGGGATGTGGGCATTTCATGAAGCGTTTTGTCTGACAAATTTGTCTGACAAATTTGCTCTCAGCCAATCAGATGCAAGGAGTTTAAATGCTTGTAACAGTAATGTTTATCAAAATGAAAAGATCTGACAAAACACTTCATGAAATGCCCCCTTGAACAACCTGCCATCAATGCGCTTGAAATCCCACAAGCCTAAATTTCCCTCCCGTAACTTGAAAGCTTTGACCCCAAAACAGGTTGGTGCAGATGCTCGTCTGATGTCATCTCTGATACCACCAAAGTTACCTACAACACTGTCTCTGACCTGGCAACAAAGCCATAGGGCTTCAACGGGTGGTGATTAATCAAGTCTTCATGTCTTCATCCTGTTTCTATGGCAAATAATCGCCCTCTGACCCCTGAGGAAGTGCTGAACATCACCAGATGTGGTTGCAATTAAAACAATTGCAGGACTAATATGCATCTTTAGCCTGAGAAAATGAGCCTGAGCAAATTTGGGGCTGATGTCGCCTGCTGCTAAGCATACAATTAATGGGGTTCTTTAAAGACAATAAAAATGACAGTTTTTAGCTTTAAGACAAGACTGAATGAGATCATGATGTCAAAGTGTATATCATCAACACCTGGGAACTGTGAGACAACTGAAAGAGGTATCTCACATTGCTCCTTGGTTGATGTTTAATGAACAGTTTGTACTGTATTGCGTTTGGACAGTTTCGTTTATGCCTTCAACAGTTTTTGTTGGTGTTTTAATTCAAGAAGAAAATCAGGTTTGGTCGATAATATCAAGGCGGCACTTCTACCTTATATCATATCAAAGTGATGAAGGTTATGATCCATTTCGAACTCGCCTCAGGACTGCTCCCCCCCCCCCCCCCTCCAACTCCTTGCTGGAAAAAAAATCTACAATGTAAAGGGTTTTTAGTTGTGTCATTAATGTCCGATGTGTTTTTGTCTGCAACCATGTCTCTCTGCACTTACTGTATAGGATTTTTCTGTACTTTGTTAATATCGGTTTTATTGGAATGCATATTACATAGAAGCTTTGCTTTCTAGCTTCCCCTCCATTTTCAACATTATTTGATAGATACCATGTATCTAGGCTCCTTAATATATTGTGTTAGTATTACATTTTTATATTCAACCTGCATGTAGAATATGATGGTATATAACTATATTGATTCCTTGCGTGAAGTTATATTGTTGAGACTTTTGTTGAGACAAAATGAAATATATAAGAAATTGTGTTCAACATCGTAAGGTTTATGAATATTAAACACTCATATATGTAGGCCCCCTATATATTGTAAGTGACACCCAACATATTGCACATACAACAGTTTATGATAGCGTAGGTACGGGACTGGAAATACAGTAAATTTGTTCTATATTTCCATGCATATGTTTTGCCATTCATATAGTACATAAGCATAGGAATGGCGGCCATTTTGAATAAAAAGATGAGTGTTAAATGCTAAATGAACCTATATAAAATGAAAATTCGCTTGCAAATGCAGATGGAGTAACTCTAGGAACAGAAATGTACAAAGTTTGGTGGAATAATTGGTCATATAATGCACATTATTGTGTTTATCATGGCCGAATTAGTATATCTGGCGGCCATTTTGGATTTTTGCATTTTGCCGAAAATGCTCAAGGTTACGCGAGTGTTATCAATCGGATTTGGAATCAGCACCCTCGAATTGACAAGAAACCATCAAAAAAACATTGTATATATCAAAAAACAAGGTTGGGTGCCTTCTAGCCTGGACTAATAGGGCCAAAGTCTTTTGCGAGATGACGAGTCATAAGTACTGGCATGTGCCCATCGCGATCGCAGTGAGGCACACACACACACACACACACACACACACACACACACACACACACACACACACACACACACACACACACACACATACACATACACTCACACTCACCTACACACACGCACACACACTCACCACACACATCACTTACATATAAAGCCACACAAGGAGATACATACCTAGCCTTTGATTTCAGAACACAGAGGTTAAAGACAAATTGGCCAAGAAAGAATGGAAAAAAAAAGTAAACCTTTGTGTGTGTGTGTGAAATAGACAATTTCTGTAATGTATTACACGGATGCTTCTTTTCCTATTTTTGTACAGCCTGCTTCCTTCTATTATGCAAGAATTCGCTCAGTTGTTGCCAGGTAGGTCAAGCCCCTTTGGTTCTTAGGGCAGCTTTTGTGAACAAAGAAAGCATGCATAAAATCTGAATACATTACAGAGCCGGTCTATATTAGCTCAGATGTATTTCGGTCTTTGCATACAAGAGAGAAAGTATAGATCACTGCTACTTTTAAGGATCATTTTACATATATCATTTTGAGGGTCCTTTGGAAGAATTCGAGTGCATGAATTAAAAAAAAATAATGTGCAAGTCACTGTAAGGTTTGCAGAACTGTTGTTATTACATATTTAATTAACAAGATGACAAAATTATCTATACCTTAACAGTGAACATGTTTAGCATGTTAAAGAGTTTCTTTGCTCAACAGGTCAAGTGAACGATCATTTCTCCATCTTAGCGCTGTAACCAATGGTAACGAAACCCTATCCTGTTTGACCAGATTTTTTTCTCTCTCTCTTTTGTAAATCGTCATCAGCAACAGCATCACTACCACCACCAACAACAGCAACAATAAAACTGACTTTAATAAGATTGGGAACCGATAAACTTGAAAGATAGATTGAAATTTTATGCACTGTATTGCAGGTGTTTCACAGGTGCTTTGAATCATATGAATATCTATCTAACACTACAATCAATATCACACTACGTTCTTCTAAAAATGCTTTTGTAAGTGTACAACTATAAATACGAGTACACTACAAAGAGTAAAATGATTCACAATGCCATTCAAGAACTTTCTAATGCGATTTCATAGTAATATTTCTCTCATTCAAGTTGTCTCAACAATAAGAATTTAAAGGTAATTCATTTCTCTTTTCACAAATAAAATGACGTAATGTATGAAGAAAACAAAACTGTTCCTCTCCTTTAAACTTGAATCGATTTGCAAAAGCAAATGGAGAAAGTAAAATTTTTAGCGTAAAGAAATAAGATCGTAAGTCACTCACTCTCTCATTCACTCACTAAATCTTCCCACGTTTTCATTGCCCTATCCATAACCAGAGAGAACGAATACACAATGAATTTGAATTGATAATGCATTAGTGTCCCTAGGCTGCGATCACGAAAATGATATGTTATAGCGATGATTATATTCAGCAACACACTCTTATATCTTTCTAAGAGTTAAACCCCAACAAACAAATATAATAATAAGAAGAACAACAGCAAACTTTGTATGCGGAGGTCCGGACGCTCAACAGACATTATGACAGGACTATAATGTAACTACAATTACAAATAGTAAAATATTTTTCTACATTTCTTCCCTTTAAAAGCAAAGTGGTCTCCTAAAAAGCACCAAACAAGGCATTAAGTAGATCCGACATCTCATTCGCATATCATTAAAAAAAAAATAACAATCGGAGAAATATAATGATCGCGATGATCCAACACAGACTATAGTCACAAAATATATCATTTGAGAGTAATTTGTTGGTAATTAGAGTGTTATAATATTTTTTATCATGAGGTGTCTGAAGAACTATTTTGATGAAATATCTGCCGTCCGCCGTTGGCCGGGCCACATTGAACAATTTTGAGAACCTCTGCGACATGACGTGATTGTACGGGCAATGAGATGCTTCTGACACATCATGGTTATCCCGAATGCATCGGGCGTTGCTGGTGAAACGTATCCACATCACCAAAACGCAAGTCACTCATCAACCTGACTTGAAGAGTAGAACAGCGACCTGTCCAAGGTAGAAGTAGATGAAGTGTTTCGTCTCGTGTGTGACGTAACTGCCAAAGTTCCTTCCCACAATGCAGTGCCAAGTCGGGTTGTACTTCTTGTCGAACTCTTTCTTGATGTAAGCAGCGATGTCCTTCTCGACGCTGTGTTTTTCCATGGCTTCAGTGGCGATGTCGATAGCGTCCTGCTGCATGTCTTGAGACATGTCAGCATTCTTGACCACTGCCTTTCGCTCTGTCATTTCGAGGTTATGCTGACAAGAAGAAGAGTATACATAGACAAGAATTAAGTCTTAACAAGAATGAACATTCGGTATTTCGCAATCAGATGAAGGCTATTAACTAGCTCAACGCATTTCCTAGGAATATGCAGAAATGTCAGGTGATCTAGTGAGAAGAAGAAACCCTTTCCCTTCATAGGGAAGTAAGGAAGAGAACGTCCAGTAGTGTAATACAAACCTACGATTTCAATCAGAAACAAGCCAGAAGAAGATTAAGTTTTGAGGTTATCCAATATGTTATAACCAGACAGTCTGTTGATCACAAACGAACTGAATCAAAATCGCACTGAACATAGCTATTTGAAAACACAACTTTTTTATATTATAAGTTTACATTGTCAGCGATTCAATGCGGTTCCTTTTTTTTTTAATTCGACAAAAGTCAGAGCACTCCCCTTTTCTAGAGAAGCATGGATTACAATCTGGAAAACTAGGTCAGTCTGGCGGAAAAGGATTTCATTGGGTAAAATGTTCAGAATCCTGAAGCTTTTCACAGCAGCTTTTCACAAGAGAAATTCTCAAGCTCTTGACTGCTTTGTATTCAGTGAGGTGTTTAGCTCACGTGGAATTGAAAAGAGAAAAATGTAGAAAAGTGGGCGTGTTGGTTGCAGCTCGTGAATGTAGTCCTCAAGTCTATGATCGAATTAACGTATACTATGGCATATCCACTGCGTAGTATCATTACATTATGTTGAAGAAGACGAATAGAGTGTATAAGAGATACGTCCGTCCCTCAATATTTGGGACAACAAATGGACATCAGGGAAAGAATGTGGTATATATCATGTTCCCCAGAAACAACAACATTGACAACAACAAAAGAAGAAAACCGCATAAAAATTCACATAACGAAGCTCGTGGTAACAATGTGATAGATTGTAATAGTCTATGTTGACACTCGACAGCTGCAGCTATATTGCAGTCCGGGCTATAATGGTAAATCAATGATGATAAACAATAGTTTCATCTGGATTAGGCCTACTATTAGCTAGTGTGCTATAATGAATAGAAGAGCAACGCGTTTGATGGGCTTTTGACTCCACAGCCCCTCATTCCAACCATATGGTTTACCTATATATCCAGGTATTTTCATCTTTGTTATGTTGTTGACATTATTTCACCTCATGATTAATATTGTCTGATTATATGTTTCAGTTATTGGTTGTATCACTCCTTGGTGAAAGAAACATTACGGCTTACATCATTTTTTTTTTTCGTCTGCGTTCCTTGGGTTTCTTGTTATGACATTATGCGATATCGGTGAATATTGTGAGTGGAGTTACACGACTTCTCTTTACTCGGGACGCAGGACTAATCAGTTAACCCTTTTTGTGCCTCATTTTTTCTGTCCATTGGTTTGTGTTTGAGGTCTGGGCACAATAAATTGACCCATTGCAACAGAAAAGGTTAATATACACCAATATTACGTTGTATGCAGAAAAGCCGAGAGAGTTATCTAGCTCATTCGTGAAATTTCACTGAGCCAAACTGGACCATTCATTCTCATCATCATGGCTTCATCAATTTTCTGATGTACGTCAACATCGAATGCTTTAATACCTCCCCCTCTGCGCTGGATTTACACAATTTTGTTTTTCAATGAATCCATATAGCGACCTGGGGAGAATCGTCATTGGATGGTATTCTGCATCTGGAGTAGCTTGTAACCGTAGCTTTTAACTGTGTTGTCAGGGAGCGGCATGTTTAATTTCTACCCAGCGAGGCGTCCAGACCCGCTAACGTCATCATTGAATCACTTTGTGTGGGTGGTGCAGAGTTGCGTGACTTTCCGGCATATTTTGTCGGAGGATTGGCACTCCCTCATGTTTTGTGATGCTCCGTCAATAGTTACACTAGCTTGTGTAAAGATTCTGAAAAAGGAGGTAAATAGTAATGATGTATGTGTATTTTGAGATAACAAAAAAGAGAGGGACAGAAAGGAAAGAATGGGTCTTTCTTGTTGAGACGATTGACCACACTGGGTGTTGTCGGGATATTGTACCCGGATCATTGGGGTTGGAAAGGGTGTAGCTATAATAGCGCAGTTTTTTTTCCCCGTCTATTTGAAGGCATATTTTCACAACGTTCTGCTTATTATGTTAACCTCCTTTCCCCCCTCACTTTAAAACACAAATGGTAAAAACGTTTAAGTAGCATCAGAAAATGAAGGTTTTAGTTTTTGGTTCAGAAGTATAACGAGTACATTATGCCACTAATTACTGTCATCATCATCATCACATACAGGGATTGACTGCGTGAAGGCATATAAAACTGTAGGAAATAATATTGATTTTGATTTTATTGTGCACGATGGCATTGTAACACGTATACGTAGAGTTTATGTCTTCTCCATTTTTTTTTTTTTTTTTTAAGAGGAAGGTGGTCAAAGGAAAATCTTGATCTTATGCAAGTTATGTGATTGTGATTATGTGAGTCACTAGATTGGTAATTTGTTAATATGTCAGATTTTCCCCAAGGATCAGGTTGAGTATTGAAGCAAATGGAAGACATTTCTTTCTTTTTTTCATTGTATTTAAATAACACGATACCCACACGTGTACAGTACGGATATGACCCGTGTACAGTTGAGGGAATATGCATCAAGATTTTCATCCCTCTCCCATCCCTGCATAAAGAGAACATACGCATTATCCAAAGGCTTGCATAAACGAATTATCGATACCCTCTCCAATTGCCCCCTCAAAAAAAAACAAAAAAAAAACAAAAAAAAAACAAAACAAAAAAAAAACACGCACACACACACACACACACACACACATGTTCCCGTGGCGTACATTGCCGTTCCTCTGCAATATTCCATTTGATGATTACTTCAGCATCACAAATTCATGGATGGCTTGATAATAAAATGTTGCAATAATCTGCGATCACAGAAAATTTACACCATACAATACCACGTTTTATGTGATCATATACAAATATATATATATAAATAAATATATATATATATATATATATATATATATATATATATATATATATGAGATGACGAAGTAGTGTAGTGATGCATTTCAATCCAACAGTGAATTATTCAAACCAAATTTTCGACGTATACACACGTCTTCAGGGTCGACATGAACAATTACCCTACATTTCAACCACACTACTCGTCATCTTCTCTCTACTGTTACACGCGGACTACAAACATCAGTATATGTATATATGTACATATATATATATATATATATATATATATATATATATATATATATATGATAATGATGCACTCAATCTTGTAATATATTTTTAACCTCACAGTGACTCTCAGAATCAAACATTAAATTTATATTGTATTAGACCATTGATTGTCTTCTATTGTGGAGGCTTTTTTATAGCTTATAGATTTTTTTTGACATCTAAAAAGGCCAGAGTCAGAAACAAAACTTAGTTGAAGCAAAACAAACAAACAAACAAACAAACAAACAAATTACCCCCAAACAGACATAAGATAGATGATCTACAACCCGTCACACGTTTCAATCAAACAAATCCAGAATCTATAATCATTGCATACTTTGTTGACTTTGTCAAGTCAGCAGAAGACAAAAGGGAGCTGGATGTGAGGGCGCCTTTGAGTGAGCTAACGCATGACAAGCTCATAAAATTTCACTCGGATAGGAGTTCGAAACACACTGTGCTACATACCAGTCCGCCAGTTAGCAACAATTTAGTCGACTCTGGGGCGCTAAGTCTTCATTGTCACGTTGATCAAATTCAGTTTGCTGTTTGTACATTTACCAGAACTCCATCCATGTTGTAAGATAAAAATTGTGCTCTTT